>QGQB01000247.1:277446-310071 GCA_003385265.1 Neonectria hederae
CAACACGCGTGCATTACGCCTACCGCGGGGCAGCCGGCGCGGGGGTTACGTTTGCAGTCCTACATGGGCTGGGAAGTCAACTGGGGGCCATCTTATCTCTGTTCCTGTTCATCATTGCCATCATTCATCACTCTCACCGTCAGTCCTACTAGGGCTAGTACAGCGCATAGTAGCACAGCATGACACAGCACGATGGATGGGCGCTGAACTGAGCTGAAATGGACAGCCATCCATCCATCCATCCATCCATCCATCCATCCATTCATTCATTCATTCATTGCTGGGTGATGCCTCAGCTAACAAAACACCCCACCATTCATGACATCCCACGCCCGGGAACCATTCCGTGTAAGCAAGCAGCTCATAGACACAACGTGAAATAATAAAATACAACAAAACAAAATAAACATGGAGCGGAACCTCCCGGGAAAGCTGGAACTTGGAACAGTCATTGCCATTTCATTCATCCATTCAGGCTGTCCAGACCGAGTCCATCCCCAGTCCCCCAGTCCCCATTGCCCCCAGAAAACCACCCAACCACCACCCCCAAATATGTTACAACCATCCCACACGCACATGCAAAGAAAGAAAGAAAAGAAACCTACGTAACTTAGTAAATAAAAATCTCACCCAGAAACGGCAACCATGTCTCGGAACCGCCGAATCAGCATATATATCTATATATCCCCGGAACGACGGACCCTACTTACTTACCAAATCTGCAGACCACACTTTTAGACTGACACTTTGCATGGCATCATCGCGGCCTAGGGAATGGAAACATGGGTGGCAGTGGAGGACTTGCAAGCGCCTCCCGAAGGTCAACCGCGCCACTCTAGAGGCAACACTCACTCGATAGATGAACCCCCAGCCAGCTACAGACCACATATGGATGGAATGGGCCAGTATGTGATTCGTATTACATACTCCCTACTACACCTCCATTAATTACCCCATGAATCGGCTTACCCAGAACCAGGCATCCCCAAATCAAAACCCCAAGGTGAGAAGCCCCAAGAAATGAAAATAAAAAGCCCGTCGCCCCATCTTTCGCCCACGATGCATCCTTGCATCCTTGCATCTTTACACGCCCCTCGACTAGTCACCTCCCCTGATACTATCAGAGCCCTCCCATTGGCCGCCTTGCCAATGTCGTTTGAAGAATCAATTGCCATCGCTCTAGCCCTCTGGCCAATCACTGCGCGTCCTCGGGGTTCTCGGCTGCCTAGAAAGGGAAAAACTGAAGAAAGGACGGGAAAAGACACACACAGAGACCCTGGGGGGTTTTTTGCTCTCTCTCGCGCCGTGTTCAGGCATGCCAGCCACTTCGTTGTCGTTGGTTAGCTCCCCCGGGTTCACGGCGCGAGCTCTCAAAAGGGGAAAAGCAGTGCAATACTCGAAATGCTTTCGTACAACCTTGATCAATCACTCGTCGGTTTAATCCCGCTGAAACTGGCCCGTTTTCCTGACCGGACCTCTTTTATAACAAGTTGCTGTTTCGTTGTTCCATGTTCGGCTGACTGTCCTATTCCAAAGCATGGGGGGCATGGAACGGGGGGAAATGGGGGATACGGGGAGCTCCATAGTTTACGATCCATGATGAATCCGGGGCAAGTAGTCGACATTATGTGTCTGTGTCTCCTGTTCCCTCCATGGCACGGCTCAAAAAACATGGATACTGACTTCCTCGGCCCATCAACCAGCCAACCATCTCAAGAAGAGCCGTTTGTTTCTATCATTGACGACTAATTAATTTCTCTGTCCGGACCGATTCCGACTGCTCGTTACGTCTTCCGACGACAGAACAGGACCCCTCGCGCTTTTCGGTGTTGTTGTCGCCGAGACTAGATCGGCGTTCTAGCCCACAGAGAATATATCCTCCGCACGGAGGAATCCGTATTCCGTAGCTCACTCGCTCATATCGGACATGTAACTCCACGTCGGAGGGCGGGCGCCTAGAGAGAGAGAGAGCTCCTATACCGGGCATCCATTATAGAAGAGACGAAAATATTTTTTTCTTTTCTTTTTTCTTTTCCATCCGGAACTACGATTATCAGCCTCGTTATCAATCAGCTCTTTCTCTCTAATTTGCCTCGGACAACCCTCCCATCTTCGGTCACTACCCTAACCCCAGCCTCCACTCCATTCTTATTATTCCCTCTCTTTCCCATGTATGTAGTAATGCCCAACTAACTTATGTCTCGCATCCCAACCCCGGTATCGCTCTTCGTTTCCTTCTTTTCCTCCCCTGATTCCGATTATTCCAGCTACTCTTCCCTCTCCGTCCCGGTTCTACCCACTCCGTCCCTTGTCCCAGCCATCCTCCGTAATCCCGCCTCACCGTCGGTCTGCTCACCATCTCTCCATTATCCGCCCACTCTATTCTAACGCCGCCACATGTTAATCCCTTCGGACCCGGGCCTCGACCGTCCACAAGCACTGTCCAAGGGGTGCCCGAGGAGGCCCTGGCAAAAAAGAAACGTCCAACTCACCTTGCATCATGCCACCTCATCACTCACCGTTCCCTTCTCTGGCTCAGGATGATACCTTTTCTTACACATATTATAGACCCTACTTGTGTAACAACTGCATGAGCTCCCCATCCCACCTACTTCTAAAGCACGAAATGCAACGTGAATCTCCAGTCACACTCACTCTGCAGACCTTACCCATATTCACCTGTCTTCCATTTGTTCCATTTCATTCACCTAAATTCCTACTGGCCCAGAGCCAAACTTATACGTAAAATATGAAGACAAACCCTCTGCAATGACATCGGACCCTGTCCCTAGCCGCAGAAAGAACCCAGGCCGCAGAAACCCTTGAACCCCGCCGGAACGCCTTACGTACATTCAACGACAACACCAAAATCCCATGTCCTCCCGCTGCCAGTGCCAGTGCTTTGCGCCTGCGATATGCTTGTGATATGATATGCCTGCGCAACATGTAGCAATATCATGCCTGCGTCTTGTCCTTTCGGTTCCCCGCCTCTCCGCCTCTCCTCTCTCCCTTTCCCTCGCTCCTCATCACTTCGCCTTGCCCTCCCCAGAACGATGCTGTTAAGAATTGTCTCACCACATGGCCGCTTGATCCGCGTCGAACCGCGTCAGCTCCCGCCCCGCGTCCTCTAGGTCCTTCTTGGCCTTCATTCGCATGTAAAAGATCGGGCAGTCCTTGCTGCTGCAGATCACCTCGCAGTGCATGCTCCCCTGGCATCGCTGACACTGGGTCCATAGTCGCCCGAACCTCACCTCCAGGTCCGACACGCGATCAAGCGTCCTCTTGTATAGCTCCCCAACACGCGGGGCGCAATCGGCGCACACCGCCCCCTCCTTCTCCTCCTTACCCGTCAATGGCTTCTTGCAACCCATGCAAGTCTGCGTCTTCTTGGCGAACTTCATCAGACCCCCCACCGTGGGAGCCGCAACCGAAATCGTCCGCGTGTGGTCCCCTGTCAGCAGCGACCGTGCCTTAGTCTCCCCGAGAATCGGCTCGAAAATGCGCCCCAGTGGCTTGGCTAGCTGGTTGTCCAGATAGTAGCGCGTGTCGATGGGCACGTTGTTCTCGAGCACGTAGATGGGATCCTCCGACTTCTCAAAGTTCTTGGCCCCCGCCGCTCCTCGCACCATGACGTAGGCCACTCGGTCACCGAGTCCCGGCGCCGAGCCCGCGTCGCGCTTCTTCATCCGGTGGGCCAGCTCGACATGGGCTTGCTTTGCGGCATAATCGTCCTTTGTGAGCGCTTTTGTGATGACCAATTTCGACATGTCGACTTTGTTTTGCAGTAGATCTGCAATCGTCTCCTTGACATAGCTGGTTTGCCGCCGTTAGCATCAAAAACACCATCCCCTCGGACAACCATCGGGACTTACTCTTGCGCGCCTTGCACGTCTTGATCAATCAAGATCATCCGCAACACCTTCTCAATAACCGTCTGCACCAGCAAGCAATTGTCTCGCCGCACCGTCTCAATACCCTTCGTGTCCATCTTGTCGTACTTCTCCGGCTTCGTCCAGTACAGTCCCGCGTATCGTTTTTTATTGATGAGCAGGTACGGGAAATACACCTTCTCGAACTCGAGCTTGATTGGCTTGATGAACTTGTCCGAAACGAACTTCGATGCCTCTTCACCCAGCCTCATCGCTTCTTTGAGGTCCTTCGTGCCGAACTTGATCATGACCGAATCAGTGTCGCCGTAAATGACTTGGGCGTCGTGCGAATAACCGTTGGCAATGTTGTATCGGTTCTCCACCTCTTCCTTGGTCCTCTCGATCATCTGTCGTCCGAAACTAGTTGTGCTGCTGGCAATTGCGAGACAGGGAAGCTTGCCAGTCGTAGCACCTGTCAAGCCGTACACACTGTTTGCGCTAATTTTCAAAGCCAGTTGCCGACCGTTCAACACGGCCTTCTTGAATGGATCCGTTTCGCAAGCCAGCTCGCGCTTGGCCTGCTTTCGAGCAGCGAGCAATTCCTCCAAAATTTGCGCCAGTAGTCCCTTCCTTTGCTTGGTAGTCACAAAGGTGTCGCCGTTCGGGGTAACGATATAGTCTTCGTCCTTCTTGAGACCAAGCGTCTCAATATCCTTCTTATTCTTCAACAGCGTGGTGTAGCAGAGATTGTGTGCTTGCATGATACTGGGGTACAGCGATGCAAAATCAAGCGTGGCAATAGGGACATCATAGTAGCCTCTTGTAGGCTCGATGACTGTGGCTCCTTCGTACTGTTCATCTGACGCTTCGGACTTGAGATTGGGAATGACGAGCTTCTGCTCTAAGGCCTTTCTGAACAGCTGGCTGATGAACTTGATTTGCTGGCCTCGTGATAACAGGAAGTTGAATGGTACACCCGTGACCCTCGCCATTTCAGTGTAGTTTTCCAGGCACGAAAGCTTATCCATGAGTCTCTGCGGGAGGTACGCATCCTTCAAACAGTACAGCGCCAGACGACGTCGCGACTCCGGAGTACCGTTGAACAGTTCGGTAATCATGGTATAGTGAACATCTTCCTTCTGTTCGCCCAGAAAGTGAGCCGACACGGAATTGAGCGTGTAACTTCGAAGATGGTGATCTCGCTGAATCAGCTGCAGGAGATCCAGTTGCAGGCGGCCATTGATGTTGGTGGCCTTTGTGTCTCGGTTACCCATTTGCTTGCTTGAGAGATTGGTCTCCTTTGCCCTGGAAGCAACACTGGGCAGCCGAGACCAGTAATCGAAACCGTTGACCTTGAGATGCCTTGCTCGGTCCAGTAGGTAAGGGAAATCAAAGTTGGCAATGTTGTAACCCGTGATGATATCTGGGTCAACTTCAATCAAGAACTTCTGCCACTTCCTAAGCATCTCCTCCTCTTTCTCAAATGACACAATCTGGGTTGCCACAATCGAGCTGGTTTCTTGGAGACAGAAGACGTTTCGTATGAACGGCTTTTTCTCTCCGTATCTGGTGACGACGTTGGCAATCTGGATAACAGAATCTTGATTCGCTTCCGGAAATATTCCTTTTCTGCCGGCACACTCAATATCGAAGGACAAGATTCGGAGGGGGGCCATCTTAGACCATTCTCCCACAGGCTTGTGTGCAATCATGTCCAGATAGCTCACTTGAGCCTCGATTTGGCAATTCGATTGTCGAAGGTGGTCGGGAACGAGCTTGTATGTTTTGGCCGGCGCCTCAACCCAGGACATGCCATGGAGCTGTGAACTTGTGAGCTTGTGTTCAGACATAACTATGTGGATAGCCTTACCTTGCAATCGACCATGAACCGTAGCACATATTGGATGTTGTCGTAGGTCTGGATTTCCTGGCCTCCTGTCTTCCACATGCCCTTCCAGTTTGCGTAACCGCTTTGAATGGTCGATCGTACTTTGTTGATAAATTTGGGATCCGTGGTGGTGACCTTGAGGTATGGTTTGGCGACGTTGCCCTGGAAGCCATAGATGTCCTCCCTCATAGCCAATGCCACGGAGTGAATGGTCGGTTGGTGCTGGGCAACTTGTGTCTCGAGATATGCCTTGAAGGCGGCACAATCTTTGGGCTGAAAACCAATCGGAGCGGGGACATATAGATAATGCTTGAAGTCTGTCACATGTAACATGACCGAGTTTCCCGCATCGTTGACGCCGAAAAGCTTTACGGTGGCCCTACCACCGTCAAGTGTGCCCTCCTCGGCTTCGATGGACTGGAAGCATAGGCTATCACGCTCGGGAATGAAGTCGACAACGGGTGGCCGAGCCCATGCCTGATCCTTTTCCGCGTTGCTGCGCTTGAGGTCGGAGATGTCTTGGCTCAGCTTCTCGAGGACCTCAAGCTCGAACTTGCTCTTGGGTTGGCTAGAAGCCAACTTCGATCGGGGATCATTCTGGGAGCTGGTAAATCGACGGGCTGGTGATAAAGAGAAGGCCTCGACCTTGCGCTTCTTGGCCGATCCGGGCGTTGAGGCGAGGTTCTGACGGGTGAGGGACTCGCCCAGCACTCGCTTCTGGGGGAGGATTACGCTGGCCATGGCGTGAATGGCTTACGCTGCGAATCGGAGGATAAGAGGAGATGAGAGAAAGTCGAAATAGCGGCAAAAAAATCAGAGCTGAGCCGTCATGGAGGAAGGGTTGGAAAGGAGACGGATTTTTGCTTGTTGACTTTGGGTGTGACTCGGGGGCAATCCTGCACAGATTCAATTCTGGAAAGGATGAATCGACGACACGACTTTAATTGATCCGTACCGCGAAAACGCGACTTCCTGACCGTGACGTGACTGCCCCACCTTGGATGTTAACCGCTAGCACGTGAGTTGGCGCGCCAACTATTACTGCCTGAGGCAGCAGAAGCCCTAGCACGTGGGGTAAATAACCGCTTAGGTACGCAATAAAAATAAAAAAGAATTCGCAGTTGATCGCAATTTGTTCCATTGTTTCCATACAGCTGTAAACTCAAAAACAACATTAAAAAGGCGAATTCGGGAAATGTTAAGTGCTGAGGCCTACAACCAGATTGATGAGACAGACCAAGAGCAACGGCATCTTCTGTTGATGTTGTTTTCTCAAGCTTTCAGTTAGGCATGGGATCTAGGTTGGCAGTGCACCTAGATTCTTGATCCTTTCCATCGTTAGACTCTGTTGAAACGAGCTCAACCACACCTACGTAACCAATGACATACTAAAACAAACACGACGATATGAACGCAGCAGATAGATTGAATACTCGATCAACAATGCAAAGCCTGTCTCCCCCTTATCTTCCTTTCCATTTCAGCTGCATAATCACTTGTCATCATGTTGCATGTTAGCTGTTACGTCATGAATGACTTACAATGACCTTTCATGATTGTAGACGAGTTGCTGCGCCTGCTAACGTTACTTCCGTTGTCGTTGGTTGACGATAAGAATACTTTGATTTCGGGGTTTCATCAGGCATGAACGACTGGGATCTGCGAATTCGGCATTTCCTTGTGCGGTCTAGGACTATGTCTCGTATCGATATCGATTTTTCCATCATGGATATTGAAGACATCACTTATTCTATTAGTTTCGATACCCTGACGCTTCCAATTACTGTCCAATTGTTTTATTTCTTCTGCCTCGCGCAGAAACCATCTTGACCCGAGACATACCTACCATCTCGACTCCGACAAGAATCTTGTAGTACAAGACCCGAAGAGGTTTCCATCTACGAGTCCATCATAGGTTCTGGTGCCCTTTCGGCCCAGCACAACTGCCGAGCCACACAATAAGCCTGAAGATAAACAAATATATATGAATACGCGTTTTTGCCAGGCGAAGGTTGTAATATTGATAGTTAATATATCATACTTCTCATTATACAGCGACGGGAATTTAGCAAGGAAACTTCATATTCGCGGCGGGTGTATGAGGATGACAAGTTGAGTTGATGAACCTGACCAAAATACACAATCGCGCCCATCCACGAAAATAGTGGAAGTGGTAGATAAGAGCGCAATCAAAAGTAGCAATATAATGCCGCGTTCATAGAAATACTGTTCCATATTCGCCACCCATCGAGAGCATGCACAATACCCTCCAGATCATACAAGGCATATGGCAACTTATGCTAGAAAACACACTCCCAAGAGGCCCCCGTAACGAAACCCGGCCAGTTTGAGCCACCCAAGGTACTCGCTCTGCAAGTGACCGCCAAACAGGCTCGATGGCTTACTTGGTTACACCCGACTGCGGCTTCAACAATCCCCCAGCTCCCACCTGCACCATGTCAAGTCAGCATCTCTGCACTGCCTCCCCGGGTGCAAGGAGACCTTAAAATACAAAACAGAAAGGCCAAAAGTCCAAGTAACAGTCAGAATACATTCTAAAAGCATCAGCATCCCTCACGGGATGTTCAGCTAAGCCATGCATCTAAGGATTTTCATCATGAAGAATCAGGCAACCAGCGGCGGACAGAAGCAGAGAAGGACTCACCCCGTAGGTTTATTCGCCTTCGATGTTGAGACGGGTTAGATGAGGTGGGCAACCTGAAGTGTTTGGACTTACATGGTGGTCATCGCAAGAGATTGTATGTGCCGCGTTGCAGGTTTTGGTCAGCCTCGGCCGCCAACAGCTCATTCATTGACCGCATCAGAACGGAATAAAAACACAAGAGAAGCGAGAAATGAGGAGAAAACAAAAATCATCTATGTTACTGCTAAGCACTTAAATATTAAGGTAAGAGTCTACCCCTTTAGTCATGCAGCTCCAGCCAACAAATCTGCGGGGTACGGCATGACTTTGTGCTGCATCAACGAGGCCAATAGCTGCATCATCATGTAATAGAATCCCCCCGTGCAACCCTAGGGCACGGAGGTACCTTTGACCGCCGGCTTCCTGCCGGGGCGTCCCGTAAACCGCAGATCTGAAAAATGTAAATCACGCCTAGAACCCGATGCTATACAGCCATGGCTTCGTTAAAATCCGGCCTCGGTCGACATCCAGAGTGAATCTTAAGCAAGAACCCTTTCGGATCTTCAACGCCAACGCTGTGCAATTTAACACACTATTCCTTTCTTGAGCGACCGGAGCGCGCCTATCCAAAAGACCTTCCATCATCTCCAAGTAATATTCGTTCCCACTCCATGCTCGTTTGAATGTATCTCATGTGGAAGTTCCATTAGCCTTCTTCAGCGTTCCGAGCTCACACCACCCATTGACAGGCTATCGAACGAGTTAGCTTCAAGGGGGTTTTCTGCTAATTTGGACGATACTCACTATACAACTAAGATACTTGCACCATTCGCAGGTACTGTGGTTGTTCTGGTAAAAGTTGTTGAGAAGAACAATGAAGACGACAATGATCATGACGAGCATGCCGGCCCGGACGAGCCACCATACCCACCAGAGGGGCTTGCGACCCTTAAAGAAACCGACAGGGTTCTTAAAGAAGGGAGGAGGCGTCTCGGTGGTGGCGGGCGAAACTGCAGTGTACGAGAGATCTTCGCCAATCTTCCGTCGGAGAGAGTTGGGCGAGTGGAGAACGCACACGCCAAGAGCAATGCCCATCAAGAAACCCCCAATATGAGAGAAGTTGTCTAGGCCTGGCAGAAGTCCTAGGACAAAGGCGATGATCATGTCAACGAGGACAAACATCAAGTCCTTGACAGGGCTCTTGCGCTCCTTCCACGAGTAGAGCAAATCGAGGAGAGTGAGGGCAATGATTCCAAATAACGAGCCGGAGGCACCTGTTGACGCAATCAAGGGAGCGGCGTAGTTGCCACCCATGACGAAGCCAAAAATACCAGCGCTCATGTAGACCAAGAGGAACCGAATAGACCCAATGGCCATCTCCATTTCCTTTGCCATGGTGAGTTGCAGCAAGAGATTAAAACCGATGTGGATAAGACCAGCGTGCATGAAGATCGGGATGATGAAGCGGTACCATTGGTTGGGCTGTGGGCTCTGGTCACCGTCGCCGTTGAATTCGGGGTTGGGCACCGAGTTACCGAAGCCACATAGTTTCTGGAGTTTGCATGTGTCGGTGTTCTTGGTCGCCGAGGGGCAAAGGAACAGGAGTTCGGTATCGGAGTCCTGGATGTTTTGGACGTTGTGCATGCAAGGCGGGTACCGAGCACCCATGTTTATAAGAACTTGAGTCGAGGGGCCGATCATAGGGTTAAAAGAGGGCTTGATCATGATGGGGGAGCCGGTCAAGACAGCTGTGAACTGGTCAGTTGAGATCCACGTGGTGTTGAAAGAAGATATACGAACCGTTCCTCGCGATTTCGGCGATAAAAACACTAACCTGGACGAGGGAGAAAAGATAGACGACCCATGGAATACGTTTCTTGTTGGCTCCCATCATTCCCAATTCGCCGAGTCCGAACTTGCCCTTCATCTTGTCCTTTTTGGCCCGTCTGCTTCCAGCAGGCGCGTCGTAGATGTGGTCATCCATCTCGACGTCCTTTCCAGGCCGATCTTGTAAGGGAATGTCCTCATGGCCGTGAATAGGTCGATTTTGGGGCGCGCCGCCATAGTAGCTCGTATCTTGATGGTAGTATTCCTGCTGGCCGATGTCGCCAGATGCAGATGGGGACGGCCTCTGATTGTTCATGGGATACACGTGGTCGTCGAAAACTGACTCGAAGGGAGACTGGTCGGGGCGGCCGTTTCCAGGCTGTTGATTTACGGGGCTACTGTGGGAATTATCGTGAAGTGTGTTTTCGTAAGAGGTACCTTGTGAAGGATGCGACGGAGCAGAGTAGGCGGCCTGGTAGGGAGGCGCGGGTGTCGAAGACGGTGATGGGGTGTTATTGGATTGGTAGTAGGGCGAGGGAGTCGTGGTGGTGGAGTAGGGGACCTGTTGTTGGCCGTGGTAGTAGTCGTGAGAGGCCATGGTGTTGGAGGAAGAAGTGCGCTCGATGGTGTTCGGTATTCGTAACGACACGAGGCAAGGGCCGGGGTAAGAAAAGAAAGGGGAAAACGGCCGACGGTGCTAAGGCCTGGGCCCGGAGGCTTTTAGCTAGGAGAGAACGACAGGAACGGGTAGGAGGATCGTTCGATGACGCTAGAGGTGCGAGTGTGTTTGATGGATGGAGGAGGAAGAAGAAGACGCAAAGAAAACGACGTCAGACCGGTTGTTTGAAGGAGGTGAAAGGTGTAGCTGCGGTGGCTGGCTGCCGAAGTGTGGTAAGGCAAGGTACAGCAAATGCCGTAAAGTGTCAGTAAGTAAGGTAGGTGACGTTGGCCCTGGAGCAGGGCAGTTTTTGGCTGGTCGTGGGCGTTTGATTCGGCGGATCGGCGCCCAGCAGTGTTGGCGACGCGCTGGAATTGCGGGTCTCCGGGCAGCCCGTCATAAAAATGTGGCTTGGCGAGGCAACAATCTGGCAAGCGAGAGAGGAGACAAGGAGAGAGAGAGAGAGAGAGAGAAAGAGAGAAAGAGAGGGAGAGAGAAAATAATAGAAGAAAATATAAAAACAAGATTCAAGAAGTAGTAGCCCTCCCTCTTCTTTATTATCTGACTAAAACAGCTCTCGTCCTTTGCCTCTCTTTTGTCTTGCCATCTGCGACTTCTGCTGACTGCTGACTTGGTGCAGCACGGTGACGTGCAGTGCCGGGGCAGTGCTGGAACAGAGCCAGACCGATTGGAGCCCGACTGGGCTTAGCGGGCTTGGCATCGTTCCAGTTTTAGAACCTGACGCTGTCAAAGTGCACGTCTCCGAAGCGTGGAGTGCACGGAGTGCGTGTAATAGTACATGGCAATTTTCCAAGCATCAGCCGCCTTTCGTACTGTAATCCAGGGCTACCTCCGAACTCTCCATAGGCTAGGTGCTTCGACGTGCTTCTTGGTAATGGACTCGTCCCTTGCAAGCAAACGAAAAGGCTTCCCTCGTCCTTCGATGCTGCTTTTAGATGTCGTCTACGCAAGCTTCCCCACTCTCAAACTTCCCCAGCACACCATGACGCATTTCGCGGGATGCGGTCCCCTGCCAGCGTAGGATTCTCATGGGAACATCACTGCTAACCTACATAGTACATACATCGACAAAATACAGATTCTGTAGCAACTTGTTGTGAATTGCAAGTTCGGTCTATGAGCCTCACTCACGCAGAGACATTCAGACATTCACGGTCAAGATGTTCCAGATGATAACCCCGTAAAACCCTTGGACGACCCCTCATCCACACATGACGAAACCTCATGCTCTCTCTACGACCCGGCATGTTTCATGTGACCGAGCTGCCGTCCATTGCATACATAGTAGGTACCGATGTCGGGCACAAACACGAAGCTACTGGGTATTTCGTACCTCTATCCAGCTACAAATTCTTTGCCCTTCGTTTTCCTTTTCAGTCAACCCACTCCACCGTTGAACACCCTCTGCAGCCCTGTCTCGTCATAGGCCCCCCAGCTCAATCCCGTTCGTTTCCATCTGATCTCGTTTATTTCTATTGCTTCTTCTATTGAACCCACAGGCCTGGAGCGAAATCTACCTGAGAGTGCGCGGGTGGCTGAGGTTAACGGGCCCTAGCCACAGCCTCAGAACTGTGTGACGAGACGCAGCCACGCCCGTGGTGACGAATACACCCCATTAAGACACCCCATGTGGACCTGATTCACTCAGGTCCCGAACTTCGTTTGTTTCCGTGCCGACTTGTCGCAGATCATTGCCAGCTCAGGGTCAACAATCAACTGTGTTCTTTTTTCGTCAGCAATCTCCTTGACTGTGGTAAGGCACCTTTTAGGTACCGCATCCGCTTTTTCTCAATACCAGCAGGCACACAGAAGCCGCGGCTGAGTACAAGAGAGTGACCTAGAGCGCGCTGGCAATGTAAGGAGTGTGATGTAGCTCTTTATAATAAGGGAAATTGATGGAACTTCTATCACCACCTAAAATAGGTGGGGGAGGAGGTACCTTTCATTTGCATTATTTTTATTAGTCTGATCCCCTGTCGCTAGCCCAAGTGCAGTCTTAACACAGTCAAAGGGATAGCGGGGGATTAACAGATGGAGCGCCCGCTAAATTCTGTGATAGCAGTGGTACCGGTAATACTGTGCTATTGGATTGGTCTATTTCCCTGTGCGGTACCCAAAAGGTGCCTTACCGCAGTTAAGGAGATGGGTACGAAAATATTATGCGAACACGTACTTGATTAAGGCCCCAATTAGTAACAGGATTAGGGTAATCCTGTTTTTACTATAAATATTATCCTTAATATATATAATAATATAATTTAAAAAGCATCTTTTTATAAGACTAGTTTCTATTTACTATAGCCCCTAATTAACCTCTAAAATACATTTTAATACTAGAATTAGAATCCTTATATATATATTAACTTAGGTATAATAGTATATTAAAGTTATAATAATAATATTAATATATTATTAATAGCTATTAACTTAAGAATATATAGACTAAAATAAAATTAATATAACTCTTTAATAAGAATTAATTAATATATATAAAATATAAATTATAAATTTACTATAAAATTAATTAAAATATTAATAAATAATTTAGAAAAAGAAGTATATAATATTATTATTAAAATTATTCTTTTTATATTCTTTAATTAAGTTTAATATATTATTTAAACTTATATCTTTATATATAAAATATAAATATATATTTTATATAAAGAGAATATTTTACTTAATTATAAATTATTTCTTAAAAAATAAATTATAATAAAGATTATTATTACTTTTATTTTTATTATAAATATAATTCTTATTATAATTTTAACTCTTAAGAAGAATAAATCCTTATATATATTAATTATAATATAAAACTTTATACTTTTAAATTATAAAAGTACTAAGTAAATAATCTAAAGCTATATTAAATATAAAGTTATAATTAAATAAGAAATATACTTTTTAATATTAATAGTTATATACTAAAAGTAATATATATTATTAAGGATAGTATTTATAGTAAAGAGTAAAGAAATAAGATAAACTACTAAATTACTATAAGGTTACAGTAGGAAAAGTATAATAATACTATAATATATATTAATCTTTAACCTCCCTATTCTTCCTAGTTTTCTAAGCTCCTTTTATCTTTATTCTACTTTAATAGTCTCTACTACTTAAGCCCTTAGCCCTTAGGATCTTTAGTTTAGTAGTTTAGCTTCCTAGGGTAGAGTAATGTACTAGTAGCGCCTAATTAGTATAGTTGCCCTAAGATTATAGTAGTTCTACTGCCTTTACTCTAAGATTATAATACTATTATAGCTCTATTTCTAGTATTATAGGACTATTACTATTTTAGTATATAATAGAGCTTCTCTATTTATAAAGGCTTATCCTTAGGCTTTTAAGTCCTTAGTAAAATAGCTATAAGTATAGTTATAGGAGAATTTAATAATTAATACTTAATCTTTATATTATTCCCTAATGCCTATTATAATTATCTAATTAAGTAGTAAGATTATATTTCCCTAGCTATAATTAGTTATAGAAATATTAAGTATAATATAAACTTATAATATATTTAATCTAATTTATTAACTAAGCCTAATTAGGTTATAGAGCTTAAAATACTTAATTATAAGTAGTTATAGGGAATCTTAGTAATAATATTAGTTAATAAGGTATTAGTTCCTAATCTAATAGCTTTACTTAATTTAATAGTAAAGTAGAAATAACTTAGCTATAAATAGTTATAAGAGTCTTAGTAATAATATTAATAATTAGGATATTATTCTTAGGTTCTAGCCCTTACCTAAACTAATAGTAAGGTTACTTTAATTAAGCTAGAAATAAAGTATATATTTAGTTATAAATAGTAATATTATATTTTTATTATTTAATTAGATTAGAATAGTTATAATAATAGTTATTAAATAAAGCTATTATTAAGCTATTTAAATGTTTATTAGTTATAGCTATTTAGCTAAGGACTTATAGGGTATTTAAAGCTTTATCTAATCCCTAATTTCCTTACCTTTTTCCTTCCTTTAGCTTTATTATTATCTTTATAGATAATTCTCTAGCTTAGCTTTAAGGGTTAGCTTTACTATTAGATTATTACTAATAAGTAGTAGTCTTTCTCTCTATCCTTCTCTCTCTCTCTCTTATACTATATCTCTATAAGTCTTATATACTTACTAATAACTTCTTAATTTATTACTAATATTATATAACTTAGTTACTATTATTATTACCTTAATGCTATTACTAATTAATACCTTAGTAAAACTATCTATACTAAGGGGGATAATATCCCTATAGAAGCCTTAATTTCCTATTCCTTTATCCCTAGCTATAAGTTTACTATAACTTTATTAGTAGTTTACCTATTAACTTTAGTATAGTTACTTTAGATAAGTATGCCTATTATATTAAAAATAGGAAATTATATAAGCCTATAAATTACTTTACTCTTTACTTATTTATACTTAGAATATAGTTAACTTACTATAAATTAACTTCTCTATACTAATTAATTAGTTTTAGTCTATCTTTTTTCTTTACTTATTAGTAATAATCTCCCTAAGACTAAGGCTAAGTACCTTAAGCTTATAGTAAGTTATTATTAATCCCTTATATATTTATTACTAACTTACTAAGTATAGAATATCTAGGCTATTTATATTCTTACTTTATACTTATTATATTAGCTTAAGTTTAATAATAAGAGTACTTAGGCCTATTCTACTATTACTAATACTATTATTACTATTACTTATACTATTAATAAGCTAATAGTATATATATAGCTAATATAGTTAACTTAGCTATAGGTATAGCTAGATCTTATTAATACTCTTTATACTATTATAAAGAACCTAAGTTATAAGGTTTTTAGTATAGCCTTATTACTAGTTTATATTAAGCTTAATTTAGTCCCTTAAGATCTTAACTTAGCTAATAATAAGGAAAAGGAATAATAGGGATATTACTAAGGGACTACTAATAGTATATAGTAGGATTACTATTTATTTTTTAGAGTCTTAACTTAGTTTAGTATAACTAAGGGTAGTTAGTATACCCCCTCCTTATCTTTTAAGTATTTTTTAGAATTAACTTAATTTATATATTAAACCTATTACTTTATTACCTTACTATAAATTTATTACTTATAGTCTATAATAAAGCTCTTATCTATAAAGTCTTTATAGTTAATCTATAAATTTTCTATATTATTATAACCTTCTTACTTAATAAAATATTATTAATTACTTTTAAAACCTTTATATATAATAATATATTTAATAATATAGATATTATTAGTAATAAAGGGATTATCTTATTATTATATTACTTTTAGTTTACTACCTTTTTACTTCTTTAAGTTTAAGATATAAAAGATATTATATATTTATAATTATAGTAAAAGCTTAAGCTTATAAATAAAATAATAATTTCTAATGTATTTAATAATCTAATAGAGCTTTATATACTTATTTATTAACTTTTTACTAAGTTATTAAATCTTAATATTCTTTATAAATAGTAAGACTAAGTTTCTTATATTAAATAATATTAGTTTTCTTTTATAGTTATACTAAGTAGCTTAATATTTATAAATATTACTAAATAGTTTCTATATTACTTTATAATATTAATAAAGTAAAATACTTTATAACTTAACTAAGGTACTAATAATTAGTAAGAGTTCTTTTATATAGTTTAGTCCTTAAGGGGTAAAGCCTTATAGGTATTCTACTAAGTTTTTACTAATAGATAAGTACTTACTTATATTATAAGTATACTAAGCTAATAGGAGAATTTTAATTTAATTAGTCTATTCCTAGTTATAAAAATACTATATATAATACTTAAGGGTTTAGTTAAGCCTTTCTATTTAACTATCTATCTAAGGGTAAAAGGTAATATTAAGTAATTACTTAGTTATTAGTAAATTATAAAATATTCTTTAGTACTTAGATATAAAGAGAGAACTATAATTAGTAATAATTCCTTTAGGTAATCTATAGTCTTAGAAGACTTTCTTAAGGAATAAAGTTATTAATCCCTTAGTAGTAAATTACTTTAAGATTAGTATAAATAGAAAGTATTTTATAAATTAGTTAATAATAATTAAGATACTATTAAAAATATAGTCTTTTTCCTATGTAATAAGAAGTAAGTTAGTAATAAAGTTTATAGAGATTTCCTCCTAAGGTTAAGTTAGTACTAAAAGTAAAGTAAAGTAACTATAAGGTTAATATAGCTAAGGCTTAGTTTACTAATAGGTTATATAGATCTAAATATAATTCTTTATATCTTTCTTTATAGAGAGCTAATAGTATTAAGCTTATAACTACCTAAGGCTTTTACTAATTCCTTAGTATTCTATAGTAAGGTTATTATATATTAGTATTAATAATTCTATATATATACTAAGGGGAATATAAATCCTTTAGCTATAATAAAGTAAGCTATTTATACTAATAGACTATTTAGCTCCTTACTACTTTATAAGCTTCTTTACTATAACCTTATAATAAACTATTTATAACTTCTCCTAATAGAAGGAATCTATTTCTTAAGCACTTTATATAGTTATAGCTAAGGAAATTTCCTTTCCTAGCTCTCTAGCTTTCTTAAGGCAAAGGTTTACTAACCTTATTATAAGCCTACTACTAAGGCTCTATAAAATTACTATTATATACATTAATATAAGGCTATAGATAAAATTACCTCCTCTAAGAGGATTATTTACCTAAATAGCTAATATCCTATAGTTAAAGCCTACTTTAGGAACTATCTTACTGCTATTAAATTACCTTTTAGTATTAAACTTAAAGCTTATATTTAGCATTTTATAGTTAAGGCTTACTTTAGGAATTACCTTACTACTATTCCCCTACCTTTCCACTTTAAATCTACTAAGGAATAGTAATAAAATAGTTATTTAAGCTCTATTTACTACTTTCTTATTAAAGTAATTAGGCTATCTTAAGAGACTATCTACTGGATTCCTTACTCTAGGCTAATAAATAATCTTAAAGTTAAAGGGATAAAGATTATTAAGTATAACTATCTACTTAGATAATAGCTTTAGCTTTATTATAAGGTATTAATGATTTAGGTAATCTATTAAGACCTTAATCTTAATATTTATATAGGCTAAATAGTACTTCTAAGTATAAAAGGATTCCTTAATAGCTAAAAGCTTAGAATTAAGAGTTAAATATTATAATTCTACTCCTATTAACTTATATAATATATATACTACTAAGTGCTAATAGTCTTACTAAAGTTATAATAGGATTATATTAATAGTATATCCTAATGTATTTATCTTAATTCTTAGGGGTAATTAAAGGTTAAAGTAAGTAAGAATAGATTCTTCTAAGAATACTAACTTTAGCTACTTAAATACATTAGTCTTATAATAATCTAGCTAAAAAGTCTTTTTATTATTACCTTATAATAAGTCTATAAGAAGAGTTATAATCTTACTATAGTTCTTAATAAAATATTAATAGAAACTTATAAACCCTAAGAAGATCTAGATATCCTTTATATAGCTAAGTAATAGTTACTTTATAATACTCTTAATATATTTTAACTCTATATAGATTCCTTTAGTACTTATTATAAACCCTAGGAAGCTTATATACTTAAGGTTAAACTTATACTTCTTAGGGTTAATATATAAACTAATAGCTTATAGCTAAGTAAGGATATTATAGATATATTATAAGTACTTATTAAGGTTATTACTATATATTAGGATATTATCTAGATAGATAATATAGATTATATTTATAAGTTCTATAAGAATATTATTAATATATTCTTAGAATATTACTAGGGCATTAACTAATCTAAAGGGTATAACTAAGTATTTAAAGTAATTATAGTAATAGTAGAAAGCTATTTTCTACTTATCTCCCTTATAGATATATAGCTAATAGTATATATCCTTTAAGTCTAGCTTTATAAAGATTTATACCTTATTAAGCTAATCTAGGATTTTATAGATTATAGATAAGGGAGCTTTATTCTTCTTAGTAATCTTATTAAGATTATAATAGTTAATATAAAGGTATAACTTACTTCCTTTCTTAAGGATAAATAGGATAGGGGCTTTTACTAAGCTAATAAATTATTAAATCTAATCTTTCGCTAGTATATTAGTAAGGTAAGCTTAAAGGACTTTTAGTTCTTTTATAGTAAGATTATAAATAGATCCTTATAGTAATATTTAGCTTTCTTTTATATTAATAGTATATATTTATCCCTTAAGCATTAAGAAGTCTACTTTTTCTATTTTAAAGATATCCTTAAATTCTAAATAGAATTCTAAGTAATTAATTACTAGCTTCTTATTACTAAGCTATAGTAAGTTCTCTAGAGTCCTTTTTAGTAATATAGAAATAACTAGGGTCTCTTTTAGTAATATAAGAATAACTAAGGTCTCTTTTAGTAATATAGAAATAAGAATATCTAAGGGATTATTAATAATTATAAAAGTAGTAATATATTCCTTAGTAACTTTATATATTCCCTTCTTCTTTATAATAATCTTAATATTACTTTATAGTATATTATACTTTTAAGTCTTTATTTTCTACTTAAGGATTTAGAGTTCTATATTATAAAACTAAAAGTCTCTAAGGATAGCTTTATACTAATAGATTATAATAATATAGAAATAGACTTTATATATTCTTACCTTTCCTATACTATTATAAATTATTATTAATTATTAAAGAGTTCCTTAATTCCTAAGGACTTTATTATTAACTCCTTTAATCTAAACTTTACTAAGTCTAATATCCTTCTATTTAGTAATAGTTAAGTAGTAAGGGTAAATAAAGCTTATATTAACTCCTATATTAGCTAAAGTACTTCCTTTTAGTCTTTTCTATTAGTCTTCTATATATAATTAAGTCTTAATAGTCTAATATATTAATAGGGATAAAGTTTAATTAGATTCCTATTAAGTTCTTATATTAATAAACTAAATATTATTAAGAATTATTATAAGTATAGTAAGATTATAACTAGCTTAATATTAGTTTATAGTATAATAATTACTCTTATATACCTTATAGTTAAGCTTTAAGTATTTAGTTAATATATATTTTTCTTCTCTATATTTATAATATATAATTATTCCTCTATAGGACTAGCTAAATACCTATAGAATTACTAGGGTATTAATAAGATTAGTATTTAGGGTAGTACTTAAAGTAAATAGTAAGTATATATTATTATAACTAAGGTTAAGTCTTCTAAGGATAGTTTCTACTTAGGTAACTAAGTTTATAAACTTTTACTAAGTTAAAGAGATTTTATAGCTAATTACCTAGGTTTATAGTATAAGTATAAGTTAATAAATAGCTAAGTAAACTTAATAGGAATTAGGTAGTTATTCTAAGAGCTTAGCTTTAAGGGCTTTATAGTAATTAAGGAAGTTCTTAATAGACTAAATTAGCTTTATATAGTAATAAGCTAACTTTATAGTTATCTTAAGGTATTAAGTAAGGTTATTATTAATAGTCTCTTTAACCTAAGTAAGATAGTTATTCTATATAATCTTATTAACTTAACTTTACTAATTATTATTAAGGAAGCTATTCTAATATAGCTTAATTAATCCTTTAAGATAGTTATTAGCTAATAGGACTTTTATTAGGTTTATATAGAAGCTTAAGGGATATAAAAGGAATTAGCTATTAAGGTTAATAAGATAGATCCTTAATTTAGTCTAAGATTTTCTACTATAATAAGGAGTCTTTAAGATAAGCTTACTAATATTATAGTTAAGGCTCTACTATAAGTCTATATTATAATTATTATAAGATTACTTTATAGATTATAGCTTACTATTAGGATTAAAGTTAGGAGTAATTCTATTAGTAGTTAACTTAAGTTAATATCTCTTATAGCTAATTTACTATAAAGTCTATAGGGTCTTAATATAAAGGTTTAGCTTTACCTTTTCTATAAGAATATTAATAGGCTTAGAAAGAGAGTTAAGGTTATAATAAGGAAAAGGATTTAATAGTAATATCTAACTCTTAGGTTATCTATCTTAAGTCTATAATATTATAGAGTCTCTACTACTTATTAGCTATAAGCTTAATAAGGTAAATAGTATACTAAGAGGATTATTAGTAATAATTATCTCTCTTAATAGTTTACTATACCTATAGGTTTAGAGAAATTAATTTATTAGGGATAGTATTTATAGTAAGGAATAAAGAAATAAGATAAACTATTAGATTACTATAAGGTTATAGTAAGAAAGGTATAATAGTACTATAATATATATTAATCTCTAACCTCCTTATTCTTCCTAGTCTTCTAAGCTCCTTTTATTTTTATTCCGCTTTAATAGCCCCTGCTACTTAAGCCCTTAGCCCTTAGGACCTTTAGTTCAGCAGTTTAGCTTCCTAGGGTAGGGTAATGCACTAGTGGCGCCTAATCGGCATAGTTACCCTGAGATTGCAATAGCCCTGCTACCTTTGCTCTAAGACTATAATGCTATTATAGCTCTATTTCTAACATTGTAAGACTATTACTATTTTAGCATATGATATATATAGCCCTTTAGACTATAGTTATAGAATAATATAATAATTATATAAGTAATTATATAGTCTAATGGACTAGGATTCTTAAGGTCTTAATCTATAGACTAATTATAGTTAAGAAATTATCCTTCTTTTAACTATTTACCCTTACTTTTTATAATTAATTACTATTCTATATATTAAATAGTAGTAATTATAGCTCTATTATATATATTAGCTTTATAATTTAATTTACTAAAGTATTAAGCTTATACTAATTAAGTCTTTTAATTACTAAGCTTTAGCAAACTAATAATTTATTATAATATAATTAGCCTTAATTAATTACCTAAGACCTTTATAGTATAACTAACTATAATAAACCTTATAATAATTTAAGAGCTTTATTTTATTCTTAATCCCTTCTTATTATCCTTATATAGTAAGAAATATACTAAGTAAAGATACTTTCTAAAGGAATCTTATAGATAATCCCCTTTATATATTATTCTTATCTATATTACTAAAATCCCTATTATATATAATAGTTAATTAATCTTATATAAAAAGCTTAGTTATAAGCGTTAATTTTATAATATTCTTACTTTTTATAAATTTTATATACTAATTATAAATTATAAAAATTTCCTTAAAAATAATAAATTAAACTCTAACTTTATTAAATTCCCTATATATAGACTATTTATACTAAATTTAAAGCTTACTTTTATTACTTTAATTATAAAGACTTAAAATACTATTCTCCTTATTAATAATTATAATTATATTCTATTATATTAATTATAATAATAATTAATAATATTTAAATAGTAAAAAAATAGTAATTTACTTTAGCTTATTATTATTACTTAATTATTTAGATTCTATAGATTCTAAATATTAATAAACTAGCTAGATTCCTATAAATCCTAAATTAAATACTATTATTTTACTTATTAGTAACTTTAGTATAAAGATAGCGTATTATAAATAGTAAATTAATTCCCTAGAAATATATAAGTTTATTCCCTTAGTTAATTAAAGCTAAAGTAATCTATAAATCTTAAGCTAAGTATACTTATCCTTTAGAAAGTAGTTATACTTTACCTAAGAATAATAATTACTTAACTAAAGAAGTATAAAAGTATAATTTTATACTAAGTTAAAAGCTATTTACTAATTTAACTATATAAAGCTATTCCTTAAAGAATAGCTTAATTATATATAAATAAAGCTAATAAGCTTAACCTTAAGATAGAATTAAAGCCCTAAGATTAACTTATTCTTTAGTAATCCTAATATTTAATTATATTAAGGGTAATTAAGGATATTAACTAAGGATTTATTAATATTTACTTAAAGGAATTATAATATATTAAGGTAATTAATTAGGATATTTATTATATTAGACTTATTAGTAAGTAAGCTATAAAGAAGATTCTTAATATCTTTATACTTTAGAATTCTAATATTATCTTTAGTATTATAAACTTTATTACTTAATATACTATTTAAAGTATTAATACCTAAGAGCTCTTTAGCTTTCTATAAGCTAGAATAATTAATATAGTTTACTTTAACTAATAATATAATATTATTATAAAGTAATTTAGATTTAAAGCTCTTAATAAGTCTAATAGTATAAAGCTCTTAATAATAAGGAAGATTACTATAGAAACTATAAAGAAAACTTCTAATAGAAACTATAGAGTTTTTAACCCTTAGAATATAATAATTACTTTAGTAGTAAAAAGAAACTTAGAATAATACCTTAAATTAATAATAATTCCTTAAGAAAGTATATAGTAAAGTATTATATAGGTATTTTTATTAGTTAATCTAAAGTTATACTAAATTATATATATATACTATAGTAATTTTATATTTAGAACCCTTTAGTAGAAAAGTATTTTATAAGAATAATTATTAGATTAGAATAGAAAAATAATATTAGTAAAGTATTAAAATAGCTTATTATTAACTTAATAATTAGTATATAAAGGATAAAGAGTAAATAGTAATTTATATTATAATTAGAAAAGAAGAATTTTAAATTCTCTTATAAAATAAAAGTAAAGAACTTAAGCTTTAAATTTAAAATAATCTTTTTAATCTTTTTATAAGAAGGGAAAAATCTCTCTTAAAAATAAAAATAAAAATCTCTCCTTAATCTTAATAATAATAATTTATTTAAGATAATCTTTTTATCCCTCTTATAATTATTTATTTTACCCTTATTAAATCCCTATTAATAACTTATTAGCTTACTTATTTAAGGACCCTTATTATATATTTCTCTTATAATTTAATAATTATTAGTAATTAGTTTAGGATTATATATAAAGAATATACTTCCTTATTATAGAAATCTAAATAAAGAAATAAATATATATAGTAAGAAGTATCTTATAATAACTTCTCTTAGTTTAAATTTAATAAGTAAAGAAAACCTATTTAATAATTTACATTCCTATTCTTAAATTTATTCTTCTATTAAAGTATTATAATTATATTAAAAGAATAACTATTTCTTCTTTCCCCTTAAATAGTATTATTCTTCCTTAGTAATCTTTATAATTATAAGTAATATAACTTAGCTATAAGTAAAGTTAATAAATTCTTCTTATTAACTAAGGGAAATTAAACCTTTTAGAATAAAAATTATAAAGGTTTTTAACTTAAGTAAATAAAATATTAATTATTTAGTAATCTAAGGTAAACTTATTAGATTAGTCTTAATAGTTATTTTCTTTATTATATTATTTATTTTAAAGTTATAATATATTTCTTATTCTTCCTTAACTTTTTAATTATCTATATAAATAGAAAAAGTATTATTAATAATTTAATTAATTAAGACTATTAAAGTTTAAAATATTTAAGTCTTTATAAGTATATAAATTAATAATATATTCTATATTAAAATATTACTTCTTTTTAAGCTCTTAAATATTTCCTTTATTAAAGTATTACTTCTTAGAGTCTATAAGGATATTTAAGCTTAAATAGGTATCTTTAGTAAGAATAATAATAAAGATTTAATCCTTTTAATTACTTCTTTTAGCTTTAATACTAATTTTACTAAGAATTATTCTTTTTTACTTAAGGTATTATTCTTTTCTAAAAGTTTTATAATTAAGAATACTTTTAAAGGAGTTTAACTAAGGGAATTATATAATAAGGAAATTATAATTAAGATTCTTTTAGTTTAATAAGCTAAGGCTAAAGACTATAAAAAGGAAGAAGAGATTTAAATTAATAATTATTATAATAAGTTATTAAAACTAAGTAAAATAATACTTTTTAGTATATTATAATTATTATCTATTAAGAATCCTTTAATAATATTATATTTCTTCTTTAAGTAAGCTTTAATAAAGTTAATAAGTATTATAAACTTAATCTTATTAATATTTAATTAATATATAGATAAGTTTTAACTCTTTTATTTAAAAGGTAAAGCTAAGTATAAAATTAAGTAATATTAATCTAGGATTTTATTAAATTTTACTCTTAACTAAAAGACTATTAGAAATTTACTATAATTTATATAGATATCTAATATTTAAAATTACTTATTTATTAATAAGAATTAATATAAAATATTAGAAAATTACTTAATTATATATTTAGTATTTCCTTTCCTATACTTAAAGTCTTTAATTCTTAATTCTTCTATAATTATATAGCTAAAGAAGCTTTTAATCTAATTAAACTTAAGTATCTAAATTCTTTCTTTACTTCCTTTCTTTACTTTTCTAAGCTATCTAATCTTCTAATCTTAAAAGTAAAAAGTAAATTTAATTCCCTTAGGTAATTCTTCTAAAGCTCTCTAAATAATAAGACTTTTTATAATAATACTTCTATTATAATAAAAGTCTTTAGATAAATAGGCTAATAAGTTACTAATCGGGATTTAATAAGAGTAAAATAGACAATTATAAGAGGGATAGAATTATCTTTAATAAATTATTATTATTAGGATTAAAGAGAGATTTTTATTTTTATTTTAAGAAAGATTCTTCCCTTCTTATAGAGAAACTAAAGAGATTACTTTAAGTTTAAAGCTTAAGTTCTTTACCGTTATTTTATAAGAGAATTTAAGATTTTTCTTTTCTAATTATAATATAAATTACTATTTACCCTTTATTCCTTATATACTAATTATTAAGCTAATAGTAAATTATTTTAATACTTTACTAATATTCTTTTTTTACTTTAACTTAATAAATATTCCTATAAAATACTTTCTTACTAAAGAATTCTAAATATAAAATTACTATAGTATATATATATAATTTAGTATAGCTTTAGATTAATTAATAAAGATATTTATATAATATGTTACTATATACTTTCTTAAGGGATTACTATTAATTTAGGGTATTATTCTAAGTTTCTTTCTATTATTAAATTTAAAGGTTATAATAAGGTAATAATTTAATTAATTTAACTTAATAAGTAAGATTAATTAATATACTTTTAAGCTATTATTATTAAACTTAAGGAAAGTAAAAAGATAATAAGAAATAAAAAATAGAAAGGATTAAAACTTCCCTAAAAAGACTTTAAACCTTAGAATCCTAAAGGATTATAATAAATTAAACTAATAAAATTAGTAATATATAGCTTAATTAAGACTATTATAATAAGTAAAATAAGAATAAATACCTAAACTCTAAATTATACTACTTATTATTATATTTATTATTTTACCCTAATAATTCTAAGGAAAATTAGAATATACTTAAACTTAAAAGTACTTTATAATATAATATTACTAGATTTCTATAACTATAAGAATTCCTTATAAAAAAAGGAATACTATTTAATCTTATTAAGTAATTAATAGAATAAGAATATATATTAACTTAAATAATAGGAAAATATAGTTAGAATAATTATTATATAGTTTCTTATAAGGGATTAATACTTAATTACTTTAGCTAGAATAATTCTTTATATTATAAGAAGTTAAAAGCTAAGGAAAAGTAAAATTAAAAGGAATTTATTTAAAAGGGAAAGAAAAAGAAAAAATAAAAAGGATAATAAGAATAATAATAAAATATATATAAAGAACTATAAAAAAGTTTAATAATAATAAGAAGATTAAGATTCAGAGTTTTAACCTTTATTAAGAGATTTATAGAAATATCCCTATAAAAATATAATTAATCTAAGTTTTATTAAGTATTTTTATTTATTCTTTATTTATTTTATTTCTTAATTATATTATTATTCCTCTAAGAAGAATAATATAATTAAAACTTTATTTTTATATATAAGATTATTTTAATAATCTTTTATATACTTAGTTTCTATTTACTATAGACTTTAATTAATCTCTAAAATATATTTTAATATTAGAATTAGAATCCTTATATATATATTACCCTAGGTATAATAATATATTAGAGCTATAGTAATAATACTAATATACTACTAATAGCTATTGACTTAAGAGTATATAGACTAGAAAAAAGTTAATATAACCCCTTAGTAAGAACTAGTTAATATATATAGAGTAAAAGCTATAAACTTACTATAGAATTAACTAGAATACTAATAGATAACCTAGAAAAAGAAGCATATAATACTATTACTAAAATTATCCCTTCTATATCCCTTAACTAAGTTTAATATATTATCTAGACTTATACCTTTATACATAAGATATAAGTATATATTTTACATAAGGAAGATACCTTACCTAACTATAAATTATCCCATAAAGAGCAAATTATAATAAAGATTATTACTATTCTTATTACTATTATAAATATAGCCCTTACTATAGCACTAGCCCCTAAAAGGAATAAACCTTTATATATATTAATTATAGTATAAAACCTTATGCCCCTAAGCTATAGAAATACTAAGTAAATAATCTAAAGCTATATTAAATATAAAGTTATAATCTAAATAAGAAATATACCCCTTAATATTAATAGCTATATACTAAAAGATACTATTATAATAACTAATTAGGCTTATAGTAATATAAGTATTATTATAGTAAGAAAGTTCTTAATTAATAATATAATTCTTATATTCCTTACTATAGATAAAGTATATACTATTTATATTAAAGACTAAGTTACTAAGGTATTTAATAATAATATAGCTCTTTTCTCCTTAATATTTATTATAATAGTAAAGAGAGTTTAACTTATATTTATCCCTAATATTACTAATAAGCTTATTAAAGAAATAACCTAATCTAATAAACTAAATATCTACTAAGTAAAAAAATAAAAGACTAATAAACTTAGCCCTAATATAAAAATAAACCTAATCCTATATATTAACTTTACTAAAGAAGCTAACTATCTATATAATAATAGCTTACTACTTAATATATAACTATATAACTATAAGCCCTTTAATAAAGGACTTTAATTTACTTAATATTATAATTACTTTAAATTTAAATACTTAGCCTAAAATTACAAATTAACTCTAATCTATAGATAATATAGAAGTATAATATATATTAATAGAGAAGAATACTTAATAGAATATAAAGAGATTCTACTAAATTATATCCTCTATAAAGGTAAATACTTAGCCTAGAGCTAAGATTATCCTATTATAGCTTTATACTAAGCTTAAGCTAAGGAAGAATACTTAGATAAACCCCTTTACTTCTAAGAATATACTATAATTAAATTAACTATAGCTTAAGGACTCTTACCTCCCCCCTCCTAATAGTTTAATTCTTATAATCCCTATCTCTAAGGAGGCTTAAAAAGCTCTTTAGGTTAATAAATAGATAATATATAATAGTTACTAACTAAGCCCTAACTTAGACTTATATTCTCTATATATTATCCCCCCTTGTAATAACTATATTAGTATTCTTACTATTACTATCTTTCCCTTAGATTATTAATTAATACTAATACTCCTCTAAAATACTAATTATTAATTTACTCTTACTTAAGTAGCTTTATAGACCTATAGTAAGTATAATATAATTATACTCCTTAAGCTAAATAGGAACTTAGAAACTAAAGCCTTAGTCTACTTAGAAAGATATAATTACTATATAGTTTACTATAGTAAATATATAGTAATCTATATTAATAAATAATATAGGCTTAAGTTATAGATATTATAAGTAGAAAAAGACTAAGTTAATATTACCTTTATAAAAACTTAATATTAAATTATTACTCTCTATAACTCCCTAAGTAATAAAGGTAATTTATCTATATTATAGATTTTAGTTAATATTATACTAAATAATTATATACTTTTTATTAGTAATTTTAATTTTTATTACTTATTCTAGGACTATTATAGCTATTTAGACTAAAGTAATAATAATCTTATTAGGGAAATAATATAATTCTATATTAACTTCTTTATACTCTATAGAATAGTTATTAGATTAGCCTAAGGTTATAAAAATAGTACTCTTAATCTTACCTAAGCTATAAAAACTATTAATACTACTTATAAAGGAATAAACTATAACTTAAAAGGATCTAACTATATTTTATAATATATCTATATTATAAATATCCTAAAAGAACTAACTTTAGAACTAAACCTTAGATTTAACTAGAAGAAGACTTAGCTATAGAAAGTTACTAATAAAGTAATAATTTACTTCTAATATAAATATAATAGCTTAATAATTACCTTAGAAGCCTTAGATAAAAAGGTTAATTAGCTTATAAAGTAATTTATTATAATTACTAAATTTATAATCCTAAAGTAAAAGAAACCTAAGCTTTACTAAAACCTATAATAAAATAATAATATAGCTATAATAACTAATAAGTTTAAATAAGTAAAATGTAGAACTTACTATACTAACTAATTATTAAACTAATATACTTATACTAAAGTATATTTACTATAGAATTACTATATAAAGAGTACTTAGTATTCTTAATAGAGAGAACTCCTAATAGAACTCTTAAAATATAATATAATATAATTCTAAAGTATAGAAAAATAGGCTAAATTAAGAAATAATACTATTATAATCTTACTATAGCTTTTATTCTTTATCTATTTAAATTATCTAGAATTAGTAAAACTCTATATAGAAAAAACTAAAGTCCTTATAGGAAAGTTCTTCCTTAAACCTTAAACTAATAATTTAAATCTTTTTCTTTTACTTCCCCTTAGGATATTTAAACCTAAGTTAAGCTTAATATACCTTAGTATTAACCCTAATAAGATTAAAGAAGCCCTAGGAAAAATTAAATTATAGAAAACCCTAGGAAAAGATAGAATCCTAATTAGTTTCCTTAAAGTATATAGTAAGCTATTTATTCTTATACTTATAGAAATAGTAAATATAAATATTATAATTAATTACTTCTTAATTTACTTTTACTTTATAATTATTATAGTTATCCCTAAAGCTAATAAAACCCTAGTATAATAATAAACTACATTAGGGTAATAATTAATATTTCTATTTAATATAATTAGTAAAGTTATTAAAATAATTATTAAGTAATATATTATAACTATAGTAAAAGTAAAAGGGCTATTACTTCTAAGGTAAATAAGTAATAAACTAAGGAAATTTATTAAACTTATCCTAGTAATAATTATTAAAGTAATATATATAGTATAGAGTTAATATAGCTTTACTTCTCTCCTTTAACTTAATTTTACTAGGGCCTTTAATAGGGTAAATTATAAATAGCTTATTATAACTCTATAATAAATAAGATTCCTAAGATAGCTCTTAGTCTAACTTACTAACTACCTTATAGTATAATTAGCATACTTCTAATTTAATAGATAAATATTTAACTCTATTAAAGTTTAAGTAGATATTCTCTAAGGATTCTCCCTATTATTAATACTATTTATTCTCTTTATAACTAGCTTTTATAAAGCTCTAAATAATACCCTTAGAATAATAATTATTAGATTTATAAATAATATTAACCTATTTATATTTAGATATAATACAAAGGAAATATAAGCTTAGCGTAAAGCTGCCTAAGAGGTATATAATAATTAGACTTAGACTAATAGAATAACCTAAGAACTAAATAAAGTAAAGCTCCTTTACTTTACCTAGAAATATATAGTAAACTAAATATAAATTTAGCTTAAAGACTTAATAATAATATTAACTAAATTATATAGATTCCTTAGATTCTTTCTTTATTATAAGCTCTTCTAAGGACTTTATATTAAATATCTTAAAGGGAAGTTAGAATACTAATAATAAGCCCTTACTATAATTACTATAAGTATATAAAGGGTTAACTTTAAAGTAGTAAGATTAATCTATATATAGATTATAAAATTTATAATAGTCTATAGTACTAGAGTATATTATACTCTAACTTCCCTAGGGAGAAAACCCTAAGGGATTATATATATACTTATAGTAAAGTAAACTTAAAACTTATATATAGTAATAAGAGCCTATAAAGCTATATTAACTTACCTTCTAGAGATAAAACTAACTATTTCCCTTCTTAATATTTACCTTAATAAACTTACTATTTAATTCTATAGCTATATAGAGAAATAGAAAACTATACCCTTTATAAGAGCTATTATTATTATAGCTATAAAGTAAATCTATTATAACTAATAGTAAAAACTATAGTAATAACTATAGTAGGAAATTAAGAATTAGCTTAAAAGTTAATTCTCTTATAAAGAATAAAAACTAACCTTAGGAGCTATTAAAGACTATACCCTATCTAAATAGACTATATAATAGACTTAACTCTAGAATAAAATAAGAGAATACTAAAGGATTAATTACTTTAAATCTATAGAAGCTTATTTCCCTATTAATAAGAAGAAAGTATTATATCTATATTAAGGCTTTAATAAATACTAAAACTCTATATTTATATAGCTAAGAATAGGAAAAATCAGTCTAAGAAGCTTTCTCTTCTTAAGGAGGATACCTAATGTATTCTTACTATAATATTTATTTAAGACTAATAAAGAAATACCTAAATATATTATTATTTTTTACCTAAGATTTATAGAATAATATAATTACTTTATAAATCTATTATAAAACTAATATAAACTAAGATATTAATTATTAGAGTATAAAATAATATAATTACTTACTTATTAATTCTTAGACTAATACTTTATTTTATATTATAAGCTGACTCTCTAGATTTATAGTAATTATAATTATAATATAGAAGTAAAATATAAGCTTATAGAGTAATAAGCTAAAGTTAGTAGCTTTTAATTAGAAATAATATATTCTTATTCTAAGTACTTTTTACCCTTCTTATAAAGAGATAAAATATACTTAAAAAAAGCTATAAAGGGTAAAAGACTAGCTTAGTTATAATAGTTATTAATTTAATTAAATCCTTTAACCTTTATATTAAATTCTTTAAACTTATAGTATTAATCTATAGACTTATCCTAAATTTATACTTTTATTATTTACTATTTAACCTTACTTTATAATTTTACTATTTATTTCCTTATTCTTATCTTTATCTTTACCTTCTTTATTAAACTCCCTAAAGATTAATAACTTAATAAACTTAGGGATATAATTTAATAGAATAAGAACTAAGATTATAATATACTTAAGATACTTAAGTACCTTAGTAATATAATTAATCTTATTAATTAATATATTAAGCTAATTAATTATTAAGCTTATAATTATTATTATAAGTATAATATATATATACTTAAGTACTTAACTCTTTACCTAATAAGCTATATCCTTAAGCTTCTTAAGTTCTTTCTCTTCTTATACTTTAATTAGTTTATATTTATATTATAGATTTAATTTATACTTACTTTACTATTTTCTCTTTTATATAGGAAAACTTCTATTAGAGCTTAAGTAATAGTAATAATAATAAATAGTAAAGGTTTATAAGTCTTATATATATATATATAAGCTATATAGCTTTCTATTATTATACTTATTTAATCTTAGTAGAAACTTATTATATTATTTCTATTTATTTATATAATATATATAGAATAGGGAATATTCTATACTATTCCTATAGAAATAAGGATAGAGGACTTATCCCTAGAAGTAATAAGACTTTTTACCTTAATCTTTCTCTTTACTTACCTTAGATTAATATAAATATATAATAGGAATATATTAGGGGGAATTTATAAGTATAATTAGTATTTATATATAAGATAAATTAGTATAAGTAATTATATATATTCTACTTAGGATTTATATTATATTTATTATAGTTATTATT
>QGQB01000248.1:0-37542 GCA_003385265.1 Neonectria hederae
AATAGGATTACTATCTAATAATAAGGATAAAGAATCTAATAAAGAAATATTATATAATATACTTTATAAGCTAAATAAATTAGATTCCTTATTAGATAACCCTAAATTAGAATCTATTATTTAACTATAGAAAGAGCCTAGAGGAGATTTCTAAGTCTATATCCTAGAGATAACTAAAGAAGCTAGAGATTAGTATATAGCTATCTAAGTATCTAATAAAATACTTAGGATATAATACTAGCTAAGGATAGTAATATTACTATATAGAGAGGAATAGAGAAGAGAAGAATATTAGGGTTATTAAAGAAGACTAAATAAACTATATTTATAAAGGGAAAAGACTCTAAAATAATTACTTAGACTAAACTTTATACTTACTCAATAATAAATAAACCTTATAAGCAAAGGAAGAATAGGAAAAAGAGAGCTTATCTAGAAAAGAAGAAAGTAATAATAGCTAAGTAGTAATATAGAATATTAAGTATTTACTATTTATTACCTATTCTAAGGAGGAAATCTTTTAATAGGAATTACTAATTTAGCCTATTAAAAAGCTTAATATTTACTATAAAGAGTCTAAGTAGAAACCTAAGTAGTTTATCTATAGATTTTAGCATTAGATAAGTTACTAAACTTAGAAGGATACTTTAAGATAATTTAAAGATAAGAGTAAAGATTAAAGATATTAGAAATAAAGGAAGTTAATATATTTAGAATAATAAGTATACTACTTAAGGGGAATTTCTAAAGACCTTCCTAATAATCTAAAGTAAAATATCTAGGGAAAAACTTCTAGTTATAATTAGAATAGTTATACTAAATATAATTAGTATACTAACTACTTATAAAGTTTTAAACTAAGATATAAGTATAAAAGGGGATTAAGATATATTCTTAAAAATAGGTTAATATTAATAAATAGCTTTAGATATAGTAATAATATATAATTAGATTAATAACCTTAATAAAGATAATAATAAGAGCCTTAAGATAATAAAGCTAAGAAGAAAGAATAATAAAGAAATAATTACTAAAATAAGCCTATTTAACTAGGATAAAAATAGACTAAAAAGTATAAATTACTAAAAGTCTAATTCTAGAAGTAATTATTAAATTATAAAAAGAAAATTATTAAAGGAACTAAATAAGAAAAGATAAGTAATTACTAAAAGAAGGAAACTAAATATCTAATTCTATATATATTAAGTAATTAAGATAATTAAAAGCCTAAAAACTATAGAACTAAACCTAGAATTATTTTAAGACTTAGAAAAGTATTACATTAGATTACTTACCTAAATAGAAAAAAGAAAAAGGAACTTACTAAGGTAAGAATTAAATTAAAGTATAATATAGGGAAAGGTTTAAGGAGAATAGTATTATAGTCTTTCTAGTAAGTATTAGCCTAATAATTAAATAAACTAGAATTAACTTAGTACTTAGTAAAATAATAAATATCTAAGAACTTTAATTAAGGAAAACTTAAGAGAATAAGAAGCTTATCTTAATAAGTAGTTATTATAATTAGCTAAGTTACTAAAAAAGAAAAAGAAAGAAAAAGATTAAAGAAAACTATAAAGAAATAATAAATCTAAAGAAGAAAAAGAAAAAAGTATAACTAAAGAAGTATTAAGTACTAAGATTTAAGCCTTAAGATTAATTTAATAAGACTATTTATAAAAAAAGAAATATTCTAAGAAGTAAATATTTATATTTACTATATTAAATAAAGTAAATCTAATAAAGTATTCTAATAAATAATAATTATTATTACTATAATTTACTATTATAAGTAAAATAATAATCTATAGTAAGGAAAATATTAAATATATAGCCTCTTAAAAATACTAATATATAAGCTTTTCTCTTTATACTTTTACTCTAAAGTAAAGTCTATATTATAACTTTAGCCTTTATATCTTAATTCTCTTTCTTTTAAGCTTAGATTTTAATAATTATCTTATTCTTTACTTTTTTATAACTTATCTATCTTTTAGAATCTCTATATACCTTAAAATACTATTATAATAACTATTTCTAATAATACTAAGGAAATTAAGTAATTCTTTTACTTTAATAAAGAATTAATACTCTATAAAGAACTTATTTATAATAAAGGGAGTAAAAAGAACTTCCTATATTATAATAAAATACTATTTAATATATCCCTTAATTAACTTCTAAATAAATAATCTTCTTTTTATCTATTTTAACTTAATTAATTATATTAAGAGGATATTAGCTTATATTATTTTACCCTTAGAGATAAAGAAGAGATTTAAGCTTAAGTTAAATCTATTTAGTATTACTTAGATTATAGTAAAAAGGACTTTAGCCCTTAGAAGGAATACTATACTAATCTATAGGAATTCCTAAGTAATCTTTAGAATAATAAAATATTAACTAACTTTAGCCTTATTATATTCCTTTACTTAATAATCTATAACCTAAGAAACTTAATTACTATTACCCTTAGTAACCTTAATCTTAATACTTTTAAAGTCTAAAGTAATTAATAGGGATAATCTAAATACTTAATTAAACTTATCTAGGAAAAGGCTAATATTATAAAGAACTAACTTATCTTAAGATTCTAATAACTATAAGAAACTTAATTTAATTACTAATTCCTTATAGGAATTATCTATTTTAGTAATTAAACTTATTAAGTTACTTATATTTAAAATATAAGAAATATTTACTTCTATGTTTTTAATACCCTAAAGGAAAAGAAGAAAGAATAATTTATAACTATTATTACTACTTAAAGAGAGATTATAGCTAAAAATAGTATACTTTATAATTTCCTTATCTTTAGGATACTTACTTCTTATTAAGATAATTAATAAAAATATAATTATCTTAGAATATTCCTTATTATTTTAATTATCTAAGGGTTAATTAGTTTATTAAAGGGATAAATAATTAATAGAGATATTACTATAAAGAGTCTTATTATTTAGAAAGCCTTAGAAAAATTACCTAAGGGAATTAGATTTATTCTTTACTTCTAAGACTAAAAGATTAAATAGCTTAGAAAAGTAAAGAAAGAAAATAAAGAAAGAACTTAGATACTTAAGCTTAATTAGATTAAAAGCTTCTTTAGCTATATAATTATAGAAGAATTAGAAATTAAGGACTTTAAGTATAAAAAGGGAAATACTAAATATATAATTAAGTAATCCTTTAATACTTTATACTAATTCCTATTAATAGATAAGTAATTTTAAATATTAGATATCTATATAAACTATAGTAAATTTCTAATAGTCCTTTAGTTAAGAGTAAGATTTAATAAAATCCTAGATTAATATTACTTAATTTTATACTTAGTTCTACCTTTTAAATAGAAAATTTAAAGCTTATCTATATACTAATTAAATATTAATAAGATTAAATTTATAATACTTATTAACTTTATTAAAGCTTACTTAAGGAAGAAATATAATATTATTAAAGAACTCTTAATAGATTATAATTATAATATACTAAGAAGTATTATTTTACTTAATTCTAGTAATTTACTATAATAATTATTAATCTAAATTCTCTCTTTCTCTTTATAGTCTTTAGTCTTAGTCTATTAAACTAAGAGAACTCTAATTATAATTTCCTAATTAAATAATTCCCTTAGTAATTTCTTATAATAATTATTAATCTAAATTTCTTCTTTCTCTTTATAATCTTTAACCTTAGCTTAGTAAACTAAAGAAATCCTAATTATAATTTCCTTATTAAATAATTCCCTTAGTTAAACTCCTTTAAAAGTACTCTTAAATATAAAACCTTTAAAGAAGAATAATACCTTAAGTAAGAAAAAGTAGCCCTTAGTAAGATTAATATTAAAGCTAAAGGAAGTAATTAAAATAATTAAATCTTTATTACTATTTTTACTAAAGATACTTACTTAAGCTTAAATATTCCTATAAGCCTTAAGAAGTAATACCTTAATAGGGAAAGTATTTAAAAGCTTAAGAAGAAATAATATTTTAATATAAAATATATTATTAATCTTTATATCTATAAAGACTTAAATATTTTAAACTTTAATAGTCTTAGTAAGTTAAATTATTAATAATACTTTCTCTATTTATATAAATAATTAAAATATTAAGAAAGAATAAAAAATATATTATAATTCTAAAATAAATAATAAAGTAAAGAAAATAACTATTAGAATTAACCTAATAAGTTTACTCTAGATTACTAAATAGTTTATATTTTATTTACTTAAATTAAAAACCTTTATAACTTTTATTCTAGAAAGTTTAGTTTCCCTTAGTTAGTAAGAGAAACTTATTAACTTTACTTATAGCTAGATTATATTACTTATAATTATAAAGATTACAAGGGAAGAATAATACTATCTAAGAGGAGAGAGAAAGTAGCTATTCTCTTAATATAATTATAATACTTTAATAGAGGGATAAATTTAAGAATAAGAAAGTAAATTATTAAATAAATTTCCTTTATTTATTAAATTTAGATTAAAAGAAGCTATTATAAGATACTTTTTACTATATATACTTATTTCTTTATTTAGATTTTTATAATAGGAAGATATTTTCTTTATGTATAATCCTAGACTAATTAAGGATAATTATTAGATTATAAGAGAAGTATATAATAAGGGTCTCTAGATAGGTAGACTAGTAAGTTACTAGCTAGGATTTAATAAGAGTAAAATAAATAGTTATAAGAAGGATAAGAGGATTAGAGAGAAATTATCATTAGGATTAAGGAGAGATTTTTATTTTTATTTTTAAGAGAGATTATTCCCTTCTTATAGAGAGATTATAAAGATTACTTTAAATTTAAAAGCTTAAATCCTTTATCTTAATTTATAAAAGAATTTAAAATCCTTCTTTTCTAATTATAATATAAATTACTATCTCCCTTTTATCCTTTATACACTAATTATTAAGCTAGTAATAAGCTATTTTAATACCTTACTAATATTCTTTTCCTACCCTAACTTAATAATTATCCCTATAAGATACTTTCCTACTAAAGGGTTCTAAACATAAGACTACTATAGTATATATATATAATCTAGTATAGCTTTAGGCTAGCTAATAAGGATGCTTATATAATGCTTTACTATATACTTTCTTAAGGAATTACTATTGATTTAGGGTATTATTTTAAGTCCTTTTCTACTATTAAAATACTTAAGAATAAATTAAAGTAAAGTTTCTTAAAGACTTTAAGGATAATAATAAGGAATAATAAATTTAATCTCTCTAAAAGGTCCTTAAGATAAATACTTAGTCTATAAGGAATATAATAGATAAGGAAATTCTTACTTAGCTTAAGATTTATAGAGAACTATATAATACTATTAATAATAGTAGGAAATTTAAGGAAGAAAACTCTTATACTATCTTCTATATATTACTCTATAAAGTTATTATTTAAGTATATTAATAGAAGAATATTCTAATCTAAGCCTTATAATCTAAGCTATATAATACTATAATTAATCTTATTATAAGCTTACTAAAATAGAATTAATCTTTTAAAGATTTAATTAAAGAACCTTAGGAAAGAGAATTTAGTCTAGGAAAAAAGTCTTAAGAAGTAAATATAAAATAGTAAATCTTACTTCTAAGTAAACTAACTATAGATATAGTAATTAATTCTTTAATCTAAATAGTCTAAGACTTAAGTATTAATATTATAAAGTAATATAAAGATATAGAAGTATATTTTACTATTATATTTTAAGGAATACTTAATAAATAGAGGCTTTTTAACTTTTCTATTAATAATTTATCTATTAATTATAATTAGTCTAAGTATATAGAATACTATAGAATAAATAGTTAGAATATCCTTATTAATACTAACTATAAATAGAAATAATTAAAGTATTTCTATTATAGAATTTTAAGCTATTTCCTAAGTTAATACTATAAATTATAAAAGAATAGAAAAGTTAAATATTATAACTTTAACTCTAAAGTTAATATAGCTTAATTTAATAGTAGAAAGAGACTTAGAATAATACCCTAAGTTAATAGCAATCCCTTAAGAAGATATATAGTAAAGTATTATATAAATATCCTTATTAGTTAGCCTAAAGCTACACTAGATTATATATATATACTATAGTAATCTTATATTTAGAACTCTTTAGTAGGAAAGTATCTTATAGGAATAATTATTAGGTTAAGGTAAGAAAAGAATATTAATAAGGTATTAAAATAGCTTACTATTAGCTTAATAATTAGTATATAAGGGATAAAGAATAGATATTAATTTATATTATAGTTAGAAAAGAAGGATTTTAAATTCTCTTATAAAATAAAGGTAAAGGACTTAAGCTTTAAATTTAAAGTAATTTCTCTAGTCTTTCTATAAAGAATAAAAGAATCTCTCTTAAAAATAAAATAAAAATCTCTCCTTAATCCTAATAATAATTCCTCTATAATCCTCCTATCCCTCTTATAACTATCTATTTTACCCTTATTAAATCCTAGCTAATAACTTATTAACCTACCTATCTAGGGACCCTATTATATACTTCCTCTATAATCTAATAATTATCCTTAATTATTCTAGGATTATATATAAAGAAAATACCTCCCTATTATAGAAATCTAAATAAAGAAATAAGTATATATAGTAAGAAGTATCTTATAATAACTTTTTCTAGTCTAAATTCAGTAAATAAAGGAAATCTATCTAATAATTTATTTTCCTATTCTAAAATTTATCCCTTTATTAAAGTATTATAATTATATTAAGAGAATAGCTATTTCCTCTTTCCCCTTAAATAATATTATTCTTCCCTAGTAATCTTTATAATTATAAGTAGTATAACCTAACTATAAATAAAGTTAATAAGTTCTTCTTACTAACTAAGGAAAATTAAACCTTTTAGAATAAAAATTATAAAGATCTTTAACTTAAATAGATAAAATATAAACTATTTAGTAATCTAGGATAAACATATTAAGTTAGTCTTAATAGTTATTTTCTTTACTTTATTACTTATTTTAGAATTATAATATATTTCTTATTCTTCCTTAACCTTTTAATTATCTATATAAATAGAGAAAATATTACTAATAATTTAACTTACTAAAACTATTAAGATTTAAGATATTTAAGTCTTTATAGATATAAAAGCTAATAATATATCTTATATTAAGATATTATTTCTTCTTAAGCTCTTAAATACTTTCCCTATTAAAATATTACTTCCTAGGGCCTATAGGAATATTTAAGCTTAAGTAAGTATCTTTAGTAAGAATAGTAATAAAGATTTAATTATTCTAATTACTTTCTTTAGCTTTAATATTAATCTTACTAAGGACTATCCTTTCTTACTTAAGGTATTATTCTTCTCTAAAGGTTTTATATTTAAGAATACTTTTAAAGGAATTTAACTAAGGGAATTACTTAATAAAGAGATTATAATTAGGATTCTTTTAGTTTAGTAAGCTAAAGTTAAAGACTATAAAGAGAAAAAAGAGATTTAGATTAATAATTATTATAAGGAATTACTAAAGGAATTACTTAATAAAGATATTATACTTAGGATTCTTTTAGTTTAATAGGCTAAAGCTAAAAACTATAAAGAGAAAAAAAGGATTTAAATTAGTAATTATTATAATAAATTACTAGAGTTAAATAAAATAATACTTCTTAGTATATTATAATTATAATCTATTAAGAGTCTTTTAATAATATTATATTTCTTTCTTAAGTAAGCTTTAATAAGGTTAATAAGTATTATAAATTTAATTTTATTAGTATTTACTTAATATATAAATAAGCTTTAAATCTTCTATCTAAAAGGTAAAACTAAGTATAAAATTAGATAATATTAATTTAGAATCTTACTAAATTTTACTCTTAACTAAAAGATTATTAGAAATTTACTATAGTTTATATAAATATTTAATATTTAAAGCTATTTATTTATTAATAGGAATTAATATAGAATATTAGAAGATTACTTAATTATATATTTAGTATTTTCTTTCCTATACTTAAAGTCCTTAATTTCTAATTCTTCTATAATTATATAGCTAAAGAAACTTTTAATCTAATTAAACTTAAGTATTTAAATTCCTCTATTATTTCCTTTCTTTACTTTTTTAAGCTATTTAATCTTCTAATCTTAAAAGTAAAGAGTAAATCTAATTCCCTTAGGTAATTCTTCTAAGGCTCTCTAAATAGTAAGACTCTTTATAGTAATACTTTTATTAATTATTTATCCCTTTAATAAACTAATTAACTCTTAGATAATTAGAATAATAAGGAATATTCTAAAATAATTATATTCCTATTAACTATCTTAATAAGAAGTAAGTATCCTAAAGATAAGGAAGTTATAAGGTATATTATTTTTAGCTATAATATCTCTCTAAGTAGTAATAATAGCTATAAATTACTCTTTCTTCCCTTCCTTTAGGGTATTAAAAATATAGAAGTAAATATCTCTTATATCCTAGATATAAATAACTTAATAGGTCTAATTATTAAAATAGATAATCCCTATAAGGAATTAATAATTAAACTAGGTTTTTTATAGTAATTAGAATCCTAAGATAGATTAATTCTTTATAATATTAGCCTTTTCCTAGATAAGCTTAGTTAAGTACTTAGATTATCCCTATTAATTACCTTAGACTTTAAAGGTATTAAGATTAAGGCTATTAAGAGTAATAGTAACTAAGTCTCTTAGGTTATAGATTATTAGGCAAAGGAATATAATAAGGCTAAAGTTAGTTAATATTTTATTATTCTAAAGATTACTTAGGAGTTCCTATAGATTAGTATAATATTCCTTCTAGGGACTAAAGTCCTTCTTATTATAATCTAAGTAATATTAAATAGATTTAACCTAAGCTTAGATCTCTTCTCTATCTCTAAGGATAGAGTAATATAAGTTAATATCTTCCTAATGTAACTAATTAAGTTAAGATAGATAGAAGGAAGGTTATTTATTTAGGAGTTAATTAAGGGGTATATTAAATAGTATTTTATTATAATATAAAAAGTTCTTTTTACTCTCTTTATTATAGATAAATCCTTTATAGAATATTAGTTCTTTATTAAGGTAGAAAAACTATTTAATTTCCTTAGTATTATTAGAAATAGCTATTATAATAGTATTTTAAGGTATATAAAGATTCTAAAAGATAAATAGAGTATAGAAAAATAAGGAATAAGATAATTATTAAAATCTAAGCTTAAAAGGAAGAGAATTAAGATATAAAGGCTAAAGTTATAATATAGACTTTACTTTAGAGTAAAAGTATAAAGAGAAAAGCTTATATATTAGTATTTTTAAGAGGCTATATATTTAATATTTTCCTTACTATAGATTATTATTTTACTTATAATAGTAAATTATAGTAATAATAATTATTATTTATTAGAATACTTTATTAGTAAGAAGTTAGCTTAGTATTAAAAGATTATTATTCTTATAGAATATATCTATAGTATAAATAGAAAGAAGTTTATAGAAGATAAAGTTATTAAGATTATTAAATAGGAAAAATACTATTCCCTAATTAAAGTAAGAAGCTTCTTTAGTATTACTAATTACTATAGAATCTAAATTAAGAACTATACTTAGATTATATAGCTTTTTACTTTACTACTAAAGAAAAATATTACTTAAGACTAAGAGAAAGATTAAATAGTTATAATAAAGCTACTAAAGGAAAAGATTATATTTATCCTTATTTTTATAATCTTTAATCTTTTAGAAGGAATAAAAAAAGTAATCTTAATAATTAATACTAATATACTTAGATAGAGAGTTATCTTAATATAGATTATTTAAGGAAAGTATTATCCTATAAAATTCAAATCTAAAACCTAGACTAATACTAAGAAGAAATATAATATAATTAAGCTAAAGTATAAAAGAGTTCTTTATACTATCTAAAGGATATATATATATATCTATAGTTATCTATTTACTCTAGAGATAGATTCTAGAGTATTAATAAATTAATTAAATAATTAGGTAAGTAATATACTAAGAGTTATAGTTATTAAATAGATAAGTTACTTACTACTTTTTAACTTTACTATTAAATATATCCTAGGAAAGAAAAATATAGTTATAAATAGTCTATTAAAGAAAGAATAAGAATCTTTAGACTTTATAGATTAGGAAACTAAGTAAGATATTAAGGATATAATTAATACCTATCTTAATATTATTCTCTTTAGGCTATGAAATAACCTTCTTATAAATAATTATAAGGGAAATTAACTTATCTTAACTAAGTACTTTATAATACTAAAAAGATCTAAAGGAATATTAGTATAAAACTTTAAAAGACTAAGAATAAAGATAATATAATTCTTTATTAGGGGAAGTTAAGTTTAGAAATAAGGATAAAAAGAAGGAAATAACCTTATACTTATTATTAATAATAAGGACCTTTAAAAGTATCTTATAATATTATATTACTATTATAAGGACTATAAAGAATAATAAGTAATAATAAAAATCATTTCTTAGTATTATTTTTAGAAAGAAATAAAATAGTCTATAGAAATAGTTATTTAGGAATACTTAATATATTAAGTATATTTAGTATAAAGACTAGCTAAAGAAGTAAAGTTAATAGCTTTATAATACTTAATAATAAAACTTTATATTAATAAGTAGTATTTACCCCTTAATAAAAGTATAAAGTTCTTACTAAAAGCTAAATATAACTTAACTAAGTAAATTAAAGCTATAGCTATTAATAACCTTATTACTATTAATATTAGAAGATTTATTAAGAGGATTATTTACTATTATAGAATACTAGTTAAAATTATTACTAATAATAGAAAGAAGCTTATAAAAGGAATTCTACATAAGCTAGATAAGCTAAGTATTATAATATCTAAAATCTTATTCTATAACTCTAAATTAAATAAGTTAATTAAAGTTAAATATATATTTATAACTAATTACTTTAAGAAGCTTAGAAAGCTAAGGAAATAGATAAATTTAATTAAGTTAGCTCTTTTAGTAAATAGATTAATAATCTAAGGATTATATAGCTATTCTCTATTCTAGCTCCTTTATAGATAAAAACTTATCCTTCTTCTTAAAGTTAAGGTTTCTACCTAAAAACTTATTAATTAGGATAATATTAAGGATAGAAAAGATAAGATTCTAGCTAAGATATAAATCCTAGAAAGATAAAAGAAAGATATTAAAGTAGCCTAAGTAAAGGTTAAGGAATATTAATAAATCTTAGCTAGGAAGACTAATAAGTTAAATACTTTTAAGATAAGAAAAATACTCTTATTACTAAGAGACTTAGTCCTTTAGTATAATATATAAAACTATAATAATCTATCTTTTATTATAAAGCTTAAACTAAGATAGATAAGACTATATAGAATTTATAAAGCCCTTACTAAGACTAAGACTTATAAGCTTAAGATACTTATAAGAATTAAGCTTCTAGGGATTTATTATAAAGACTAGCTAAAGGCTTTTTAAAAGGATTCTTAGGATTAATAGATAAGCTTTAATAATAAAGAAATAATAGGATTACTATTTAATAATAAGAATAAAGAATCTAATAAAGAAGTATTATATAATATACTTTATAAGCTAAGTAAATTAGATTCCTTATTAAATAACCCTAACCTAAAACCTATTATCTAATTATAAAGAGAGCTTAAAAGAGATTTCTAAGTTTATATCCTAGAGATAACTAAGGAAGCTAAGGATTAGTATATAGCTATCTAAGTATTTAATAAGATACTTAGGATATAATACTAGCTAAGGATAGTAATATTACTATATAAAGAAGAATAGAAAAGAGAAAAACATTAAGATTATTAAAGAAGATTAAATAAACTATATCTATAAAGGGAAAAAACCCTAAAATAATTACCTAGACTAAACTTTATACCTACTAAAAGATAAATAAACTTTATAAGCAAAGGAAAAGTAAGAAAAAGGAAGCTTATCTAAAAAAGAAGAAAGTAATAATAGCTAAGTAGTAATATAGAATATTAAGTATTTACTACTTATTACCTATTCTAAAGAGGAAGTCTTTTAATAAGAATTATTAATCTAGCTTACTAAAAAGCCTAATATCTATTATAAAGAGTCTAAGTAAAGACTTAAGTAATCTATCTATAGATTTTAGTATTAAATAAGCTATTAAACTTAGAAAAATACTCTAAGATAATTTAAAGATAAAAATAAAGATTAAAGATATTAAAAGTAAATAAAATTAATATATTTAGAATAGTAGCTTTATTACCTAAGGGGAATTTCTAAAGACTTTCTTAATAACTTAAAGTAAAATATCTAGAGAGAAACTTTTAATTATAATTAAAATAGTTATACTAAATATAATTAGTATATTAACTATTTATAAAGTTTTAAACTAAGATATAAGTATAAAAGGGAATTAAAATATACTTTTAAAAATAGATTATTATTAATAAATAGCTATAAATATAGTAATAATATATAATTAGATTAATAACTCTAATAAAAGTAATAATAAAAGCCTTAAGATAATAAGGCTAAGAAAAAAGAATAGTAAAGAAGTAATTACTAAGATAAACCTATTTAATTAGAATAAAAATAAACTAAAGAGTATAAATTACTAGAAGTTTAATTCTAAAAGTAATTATTAAATTATAAAAAGGAAGTTATTAAAAGAACTAAATAAGGAAAAATAAATAATTACTAAAGAAAGAGAATTAGAAATTTAATTCTATATATATTAGGTAGCTAAGATAATTAAAAACCTAAAAACTATAAAACTAAATCTAGAATAATTTTAAGACCTAGAAAAATATTATATTAAATTACTTACTTAAATAGAAGAAAGAAAAAAAAACTTACTAAAGTAGAAATTATATTAAGATATAATATAGAGAAGAGTTTAAGGAAAATAGTATTATAGTCTTTCTAATAAGTATTAACTTAATAATTAAATAAGCTAAAATTAACTTAATACTTAATAAGATAATAGATATTTAAGAGCTTTAATTAAGGGAAACCTAAAAGAATAAAAAGCTTATCTTAATAAGTAGCTATTATAATTAGCTAAATTACTAAAAAGAAGAAAGAAGAAAGAAATTAAAGAAAACTATAAGAAAATAATAAATCTAAAGAAGAGAAAGAAAAGGGTATAATTAAAGAAGTACTAAATAATAAAATTTAAACCTTAGAGTTAATTTAATATAGCTATTTATAAAAGAAAAAGTATTCTAAGAAGTAAATATCTATATTTACTATATTAAATAAAGTAAATTTAGTAAGATATTCTAATAAATAATAACTACTATTACTATAATTTACTATTATAAATAAAGTAATAATCTATAGTAAGGAAAATATTAAATATATAACTTCTTAAAAATACTAATATATAAATTCTCCTTTTTATACTTTAGCCCTAAAATAAAGCTTATATTATAACTTTAGTCTTTATACTTTAATTTTCTTCCTTTTAAGCTTAGATTTTAATAATTATTCTATTCTTTATTTTCCTATAATCTATCTATTTTTTAGAATCTCTATATACTTTAAAATACTACTATAATAATTACTTCTAATAATACTAAGGAGATTAAGTAATTCTTTTACCTTAATAAAGAATTAATACTCTATAAAGAATTTATTTATAATAAAGAGAATAAAAAAAGCTTTCTATATTATAATAAAATACTATTTAATATATCCCTTAATTAATACTTAAATAAATAACCTTCCTTCTATCTATCTTAACTTAATTAGTTATATTAAGAAGATATTAACCTATATTATTTTACCCTTAGAAATAGAAAAGAAATCTAAGCTTAAGTTAAATCTATTTAATATTATTTAGATTATAATAAGAAGAACTTTAGCCCTTAGAAGGAATATTATACTAATCTATAGGAATTCCTAAGTAATCTTTAGAATAATAAAATATTAACTAACTTTAGCTTCTTTATATTCCTTTACCTAATAATCTATAACTTAAGAGACTTAATTATTATTATTCTTAGTAATCTTAATCTTAATACTTCTAAAGTCTAAAGTAATTAATAGGGATAATCTAAGTACTTAATTAAGCTTATCTAAGAAAAAGCTAATATTATAAAGAATTAATTTACCTTAGGATTCTAACTATTATAAGAAACTTAGTTTAATTATTAATTCCTTATTAGAATTATCTATTTTAATAATTAAACCTATTAGATTATCTATATCTAAGATATAAAAGATACTTATTTCTATATTTTTAATACTCTAAAGAAAAGGAAGGAAAAGTAATTTATAATTATTATTATTACTTAGAGAGAAATTATAACTAAAAATAATATACTTTATAACTTCTTTATCTTTAGAATACTTACTTTTTATTAAGATAGCTAATAGGAATATAATTATCTTAGAATATTCCTTATTATCTTAATCTTCTAAGGATTAATTAGTTTATTAAAAGAATAAATAATTAATAAAAGTATTACTATAAAGTGTCTTACTATTTAGGGAGCCTTAGAAGAATTACCTAAGGAAGCTAGATTTACTCTTTACTTCTAAGACTAAAAGATTAAATAGTCTAAAAAAGTAAAGAAGAGAAATAAAGAAGGAATTTAAATACTTAAGCTTAATTAAGTTAAAAACTTCTTTAGCTATATAATTATAAAAGAACTAAGAATTAAGGATTTTAAGTATAGGAAAGGAAATACTAAATATATAATTAAATAATCTTTTAATACTTTATATTAATTCCTATTAATAAATAAATAGCTTTAAATATTAAATATCTATATAAACTATAATAAACTTCTAATAGTCCTTTAATTAAGAATAAGATTTAGTAAAATCCTAAATTAATATTACTTAATTTTATACTTAGCTTTACTTTTTAAATAGAAGATTTAAAGCTTATCTATATACTAATTAAATATTAATAGAATTAAGTTTATAATACTTATTAACCTTATTAAAGCTTACTTAAGGAAAGAATATAATATTATTAAAGGGCTCTTAATAAATTATAATTATAATATACTAAGAAGTATTATTTTACTTAACTCTAATAACTTACTATAATAATTATTAATCTAAATTCCCTCTTTCTCTTTATAGTCTTTAGCCTTAACTTATTAAACTAAGAAAATCCTAATTATAATTTTTTTATTAAGTAATTCCTTTAGTTAAACTTCTTTAAAAGTACTCTTAATTATAGAACCTTTAGAGAAGAATAATACCTTAAGTAGAAAAAAGTAATCCTTAGTAAAATTAATATTAAAATTAAAAGAAGTAATTAGAAAGATTAAATCTTTATTATTATCCTTACTAAAGATACTTATATAAACTTAAATATTTCTATAGACTTTAAGAAGTAATACTTTAATAAGGAAAATATTTAAAAGCTTAAGAAGAAATAATATTTTAATATAGAATATATTATTAATTTATATACTTATAAAGATTTAAACATTTTAAACCTTAATAATCTTAATAAGCTAAATTATTAGTAATACTTTTTCTATTTATATAAATAATTAAAAGGTTAAGAAAAGATAAAAAATATATTATAATTCTAAAATAAGTAATAAAATAAAGAAAATAACTATTAAGATTAATTTAATAAGTTTACTCTAAATTACTAAGTAATTAATATTTTATTTATTTAAGTTAAAAACCTTTATAACTTTTATTCTAAAAAAATTAATTTCCTTTAGCTAATAGGAAGAACTTATTAACTTTATTTATAGCTAAGTTATATTACTTATAATTATAAAAATTACTAAGGAGGAATAATACTATCTAAAGAGAAAGAGGAAATAACTATTCTTTTAATATAATTATAATATTCTAATAAAGGGATAGATTTAAGAATAGAAAGGTAAATTATTAGATAGATTTCCTTTATTTACTAAATTTAGATTAGAAGAAACTATTATAAAATACTTCTTACTATATATATTTATTTCTTTATTTAGATTTCTATAATAAGGAAGTATTTTCTTTATATATAATCCTAAACTAATTAAAAATAATTATTAAATTATAAAGAAAGTATATAATAAGAGTCCCTAAATAAATAAATTAGTAAGTTATTAATAGGGATTTAATAAGGGTAAAATAAATAGTTATAAGAAGGATAGAATTATCTTTAATAAATTATTATTATTAAGATTAAGGAGAGATTTTTATTTTTATTTTTAAGAGAGATTCTTCTCTTTTTATAGAAAGACTAAAGAGATTACTTTAAGTTTAAAGCTTAAGTCCTTTACCTTTATTTTATAAGAGAATTTAAGATTTTTCTTTTCTAATTAAGATATAAATTACTATCTATCCTTTATCCCTTATATACTAATTATTAAGCTAATAATAAGCTATTTTAATACCTTATTAATACTCTTTTCTTATCTTAACCTAATAATTATTCCTATGAAATACTTTCCTATTAGAAGATTCTAAACATAAGACTACTATAGTATATATATATAATCTAGTATAGCTTTAGGCTAGCTGATAAAGACGCCTATATAACGCTTTACTGTATACCTTCTTAAGGAATCACTATCGATTTAGGGTATTGTTCCGAGTCCCTTTCTGCCGCCAAACTCGCTCAGCGAATAGAGGCGCAAGTACTGTGGACCTTGAGCACAGAACACAGACGCGTTAGCCAAAGGTAAAGCTGCCCCAGGCAACAGCATACGTTGTCGCTGGTCTCCATGAACCATTAATATGCATATGAGATTACTAAATTGCATTCTGGCTGTTTCTCAATATCAGTCCCACCCTCAGGCGGCCTGCATGACGATGGGAAGTGCACCGAGGGACTGGAGATGTTCATCGTCGTCTATTAGTTGCTATAGGTGTTCTTGCAAGCAAATTAGTAGTCTGGCTACAATCTAGTCTTTGGTACTCCTTGTAGAGTATCCTGTCACCCAGATTTTGCACAAGTATTAGCCAGCCTCAGAGCAAACTCAAAAACTCTAAACTTGATCACCGCTCACGGGATGGAATGGACAAGATGCGCAGCTAGGGCCAGTCAGTTCCCGAAGATTAGCCGCCATGCTTCAGCGGCGATACACTCGTTAATGTCTGTCTGGCTGTTGTTGCCTGAAACGGTGTATGACGCCAGAATCAGTATGACTTTACTCCGACGGAATAATATACATCCGCTCGTTCCCCGCACAGAATCTCCAGACAAACCACGAGCGCATGGTCCCATCCATCCTTCAGAACATGACTTTTCCACTTACATTGTGGAGGCTACTGCTACTGCGCGCTCATGGCGGACGTCTAAGACAACCTCACACACTTTCTTCTGGCTTCTTTTCAGAGTGCTAGTGCTGCTCGCCTGCTTTCCCTTCACAAACTGAAGCCAAGATGTCAACCTCTCACGGCCCACAACAACTCAAAGACCGCGTTGTGCAATCCCGCGTCCACCGTGAACGCGACCGGTTCATCGCATCCATCCACGAAGACGACGTCTGCCGCCTAGCATCGTCATACCATGATGGCGATCCCTGTGTATTCTTCAAGCCGCCGACTCGTGGAAGTTACAATATCTGCTACTTTGTGCAGTTCTGTTCAGTCGGCCCCGATGTGGAGAGGTGGGTAGTACGCGTACCTCTGGCTCCGTGTCTGGCGTTCGGGGGAAGGAACAAGCTCGAGAGTGAGATTGCTACTATGAAGTATGTCTGCCTTATCGGGTATGTGATGCGTAGTGCTAACAGGTCGTGCTTGGTTGTAGGCTGGTAACTGAGAAGACGACCATTCCGATCCCGAAGATTTATGCGTATGCCCTCGATGACAGTTCGGAGCCGTTGTCATCATTCGTTATCCTCAAATACGTTGAAGGCCAGAAGCTCTCATTCGCTCAACTGAAGACCCTCTCGGATGAACAGCGGACGCGTTTATATACTTCGCTTGCCGACATACATATCCAGCTAAGGAGACTCGAGTTCTCATCGATCGGATGCCTGACACGCGGTCCAGACGGTTTCGAAGTCCGCAAGAAGACTATCACTATCGACATTAATATGCAAGAGCTAGAGGGTCTGCAACCGTCGAAGATTCAAGCATCTTATTATGACGACAGCGGTCTTCTGACATCCGCCAATGACTACGGGGCGATGCTACTACAAATTGCCTACAATGCGTTCGTGGAGGGTCGAAGCAGTGTCTTTGAAGAAGGTCAGGGCGAAGATGCGTTGTACCACCTTCATATTTTCCGCCAGTATGCCGAGGGATGGATGGATCGCCGCCTTGATCGAGGTCCGTTTGTTTTGGTACATGGTGATTTGGAACCATTTAACCTGATTGTGAACGAGGATATGGACGTCATTTCTCTCCTGGATTGGGAGTGGAGTCGCGTAGTGCCTCGTCAGTTCTTCAAGCCTCCATTGTGGCTTGGAAACCCTGACACTACCAAGCTGGCTTATAATTTCATCTACCAGGACTATTTAAAACGCTTCGACCAGTTTCTGACCATTCTCAGGATCCGAGAACGTGAGAAATATGGAAATGAGCTGTTGTCAGACGAGTGGGCAGAGGCAAAAGCGGACAGCGGATTTCTTGTTGCCAATGCCTTGGAAAACTGGACGGATATGGACTGGTTCGCCTTCCGATATATCAACTGGAAGTGTTACCGAGGAATCAGTCTCGAAGAGCGTGTAAAGGCATTCCTGAACGATGATCCAACTCGCAACATCCTGATTGCAAGGAAACTAGCCGAGGGCGTTGCCTACAACGCGGAAGTGGACCGACTCGAGGTTAACAGCTCATCTAACGAACACAAAAACGACATCATCGAAGCAGCGCCCGGTTGCAAAGATACACCTGTTTCGGTATACTCCATGAAGTACATCTCTCATTGGGGAATACGGAAGGACACTATCTCATTATTTATTCCAGCCGTCCCAACACTAACCCTTTGGAGTGCAGCGATCGTTATCGCTGGGACATCGTACCTCCTCGGGAAGCGCATTACCCAATTTCCCTATACACGTTAACTAAGCTACCAGCGTATGGGTCATCGCTTCATTAACTCCCGCAACTCTTCTAATTCTTCGTCAACGTGGGAATACTCTTCCTCCAGGCGCGCAATAGTCAGTTCGTAAGCATCGATTACGTCTTGGTGATTGAGTCTGGACGACTCCTTGCGTCGAGCATCCTTTGCTGCTTTCGAAGATGAGGACATAGATTCCTGAGTCCCCGCATCCATCGAATCGCGAAGGGCCTGCATGGCATTCCGCTCCTCCTCGATTTTCCCTTTTAGCTCCTCCCTCAGGTTTTGCAGTCTCTCTAGCTCTTGGACGCGGGCATCGGTTATCTTATTTGACATCTGGTAGGGATCGTCAGCAACCATTAAAACAATGTGTGGTCACAATCTTCAGCTTGATATGATTTGATCGACCAGTTAACACACCTTTGTCTGTCGTGTGGTCCAGAAACTTGAAGTGTGAGAAAGGATAAGTGTCAGTTGGTTTTCGCGGGAGGACGACGGATTCTGTTAAGGTCCGGAAGATTTCTCAGCGCTCTGTGGGAAAAGGTGAAGGAGAAGCTCTTTTGGTCACTTGGAGAACATCCCAGTAATCAAAGACGATCAGCGTAGGTCAAGAGAATACCGCATCATCGCTGTCGCTGTCGCTGCCTGCAGCCCCAGCACATTCAGTCCGCTCCAATGTAGCCCTGTAAGACACTGGCTGCAATTGACGTGTCTGGGGTGTGGGTCACCCCTGCGGGAGGTTACTCTGTTTCCCCAGATGTCCTGTCAGATGGCCGCGTCGTTGAGAGCGCGTTTCCTCGTTTGACTCACCTATTCGGCGACCGTAATGCGGTGGTAGTGCATGCACAGGAACTTCTGCCGCTCAGCCGCAGGCAGACCAACGCATGGTAGTCATCCATGCGAGCGGGGGTCGTGTTTTTTTTTTGCAACGCCAAAAATCCAACCAAATTCTCACTTAACGATAGAGTCTTCCACACTTGCGGAACACCGTCCTCCTACTGCACGCGGCTGCCTCATCCTTCGGCTTCTGTGGCTTAGTCCCGGCTTGTGCTGCTTTGTTGCCTTTCGGGGCCGGTGGGAACTTAGGAAGTTATCTCGCTGCTCGTTGTAGCCTAGTGCGAGCTGGAAGAATGTGGGTGGCAGGTGTATGTCATTTCGGGCACAAATTCCGTGAATGCACTGTGGTCAGGCGCCAACTCACACTCGAGTATGATTGGTGGGTGATTATGTGAGACTAACGAGAGCGAGCCCATTACCTCAGCGAACTCATTACCTCAGCGAGCTCAGACCGCGGAGACAGACTGTTCATGTCTCACCGCTCAAACCCGATTTGGATATAATTACTTTTAGTAAGTTTATATAGAAGCTTAAGGAATATAAAAGGAATTAATTATTAAGGTTAATAAAGTAAATCTTTAATTTAATCTAAGATTTTCTATTATAATGAAGAATCTTTAAGATAAGCTTATTAATATTATAATTAAAACTTTACTATAAGTTTATATTATAATTATAGTAAAATTACTTTATAGATTATAGTTTATTATTAAAGTTAAAATTAAGAATAATTCTATTAGTAATTAGCTTAAGTTAATATTTCTTATAGTTAATTTATTATAAAGTCTATAGACTCTTAATATAAAAGTTTAACTTTACCTTTTTTATAAGAATATTAATAGATTTAGAAAGAAATTTAAAGTTATAATAAAGAGAAGAATTTAATAATAATATCTAATTCCTAAGTTATTTATCTTAAGTTTATAATATTATAAAGTTTTTATTACTTATTAATTATAAACTTAAAGAAGTAAATAGTATATTAAGAGAGTTATTAATAATAGTTATCTTTCTTAATAGTTTACTATACTTATAGGTTTAGAGAAATTAATTTATTAAGAATAGTATTTATAATAGAAAGTAAGAAAATAAAATAAATTATTAAATTACTATAAGGTTATAGTAAGAAAGGTATAATAATACTATAATATATATTAATTTCTAATTTTTCTATTCTTTTTAGTTTTTTAAATTTCTTTTATTTCTATTTTACTTTAATAATTCTTATTACTTAAGTTCTTAGTTCTTAAAGTCTTTAGCTTAATAGTTTAACTTCTTAGGGTAAAGTAATATATTAATAGTATTTAATTAGTATAGTTATCCTAAGATTATAATAGTTTTATTATTCTTACTTTAAGATTATAATATTAATATAGTTTTATTTTTAGTATTATAAAGTTATTACTATTTTAGTATATAATAATAAGTTATTAAAATCTTAATTATTATTTTTATTATTTTCTATATTAAAGTTAATATCTAAGGGAATTTATATTAGTTTATTAGAAGCTTTAATTCTAGAAGTTAATAAGTAATTATCTTTATATTTATATAGAAATAAGGTTTTTATTAGTAAAAGAGGAAAAGAATAAACTTATTATTACTTCTATTAGCTAATATTAAGAGTAATAATTAATATTAGAATTAAGCTATATATACTCTTATTAAAGTAGAAAATATAAGATTTACTTAGATAATATTATTAAGTAGATAAGTATTATTTAGCTTTAATATCTAAGTTAACTTATATATTATAGCTTTCTTATTACTTTTAGATACTATTAAGCTTCTCTTTACTATTTATCTATTTAAGATAAAAAGAATACTTAAAAGAAAGCTATAGTATTCCTATCTTTATTATCTTTACTAATTAACTAATTATTAAGTTAGACTAATATAGTTATATATAAAGAAGACTTTTATTACCTTAATACTTAACTTCTTACTAAAAAGTTAACTCTTTTATTAATAAAGTAAAGTTCTTAGGGACTCTAGAATTAACCTTAAGATATATATATTAATTACTTATAGTCTTTATATATAAATTATATCTTTATATTAAATAAGTAGAGTTTAAATCTCAATAGTTAATAGTTTTAACTTACTTATTTAACTTACTTATTTAACTCTAATAATATTACTTAACTTAGTAAACTAAATACTAATTATCCCTAGCCTATAAGTTCTCTAGCTATTTAGACTCTTAATACTTATTATATACTATTATTACCTAAGTACTTAAGGGTAAAGAAATAGCTAAGGCTAAAACTAAGTATAAAATAAGCTTTATTTTACTTTACTTTACTCTTTTACTTTATTTTATATAATATTACTTAGTCTTTATCCTATAGAATCTAAAAGGTTATTATATTATCTATTTATATATTTATATATATAGTATATTCCTTTTATTTTATACTACTTAGCTCTTATGTTATCTATAGTAAATTAAAAGGATAAAAAAGCTTAGTAATAAGAGTTAATAACTATAGAAGAAGTATTTCTAAAATAATACTAGTTTATTACTCTTATATTAGTAAATTATACCTACTTATATAATATATTCTTACTACTTACTATAGGTTAAACTTAATTACTATTCCATTTTAAAGAAAGGGAAGAAAAGAGTTATACTTTAGCTTACTAAAGCTAGCTATTTTTACTCTATTAAGTATATATTAAGAGTATATTACCTTAGTCTACCTTAGGTATAAATATAATTAAGTTAGCTATTATAGTATTTTTATAACTAATTAACTCCCTATAGAAAGCCTTATAAAGACTAATAACCTAGGTAAATACTTATTACCTAAGAATAGAGTATAATAATAAAAGGCTACTATCCTATTAAACTATTTATCTTAGGAAAATAGCTTTAATAATAGCTTTAGGTATTAGTTAATATATAGTAATAAGCTATAAGTAAGGAGAGAAAGTAATTTATATAAGTATAAAATTCCTTTAGGTAAAGAAGGAAGTTTCTTAGAAAGTACTTAGAGAATATAACTAATTGTTTTATATAAATAAGGAAGGGAGAATATAATTAATATTATTACTAAGTTAATCTAAAGTAATAATATAATAATAATAGTCTTATATAACTAAATAGATAATATAATTAACTTATAGAAATAAAATATAAGCTAAGGAGGAAATAAAAAGTAATAAGAAAGTAAAAAGTTAAGAGTATAAGTTTATAAGGGTAAAGGAATATTAAGTAATAAAGAGACTATTTATATAGAAATAGATTATATAATATTATATAATATATTAAAGGTAATAAATAGTAATAATACTTTACCTAAATAGATATACTATTAAACTAATAATAGTAATAATATATTTATAATTACTAAATAAAATTCTAAAGTTTTATAATAGTATATATAATTTTTATTTAATCCCTATATTAATACTTTAGTTTATATTTATTTAGAATTAAGAATTTATATTTTATTTACTTAAAGATTTATTTAATCTTAATTTAAAGTTAAGTATAATAAAAGTTATATAATTTCTCTATAGTCTTTAGTTTATTTAAAGTATATTCTTAGTTATTTAAGTAATATTATATATTTAGATATAATATAAAGATTTCTTTTTATATATTAAACTTAGTATTATTAAGGTAAAACTTCCCTTTAGGGATATAAAAGAATTAACTAAATATTAACTATACTAAGAATATATTATAAAGATTCCTTTTTACTCTAATTAGTATATATAAAAAGATTATATTAAACTATATAATTATAAGTATATTTTAAGTTATATTATTCTTCTAATTAAAGAATTTTCTTTATTATAATAGAAATATAAGAATATTAATATAAATACTATCTAGAGTATTAATATAATTTATAAAAGCTTTAGACTTTAAATCTAACTTAATATTATAGGAAATATAATTATTATTTAATAATATAATAAGAATATTATATAATTATACTATAAAATTAAATAGATTTTATATTATACTTAATATTCAGCTTTAATTAATATAGAAAAAGTATAAAGTATTATATTAATCTTTACTTAATCCTATAATATATAATAAGATTATAATCTTTTATTCTATAGTTTAATACTATAATAGTAATAGAATAATATTTAATTAAAGCTAATAATATAAATAATAAAAAGTATATTATTCTATCTAAAAGAAATTATAGAATTATATTATTAATCTATTAAATAAGTTCTTTATTTATTTAGATATATATAAGTAATTTCCTTTATAAATAACTTTCTAATTACCTTAAGAACTATATTAATACTAATAATTAATATATTAATTTATAATAATTAACTTAATAATAATTATAACTATTAAGATTATAATTATAATAATAAAGTTATAAAGTATAAAGAATAATAAGAATATATTATTATTATAATATTTACTAATATTAGGATTTTAGTAATATTTTTACTATAACTTTTAATACTAAAAGAATATTAATCTATTTATTAATCTTAATAATCCTATTCTTAGCTAGAATTAATAATAAGATAAAATTATTATATAAGTATAGCTAAAAAAGGAATAAATACTAAAATACTAAGATTAATAGGGGAAAATATAAAAAGGTATATTAAATACTTTTAAAACTCTCCTTACTATAGATCCTATTAATTAACAGAGGATTCCAGTGTGTTTTTCAGCCCTAATATAGACTAGACCATGATTTTATTTTATCTCTATCTCTACAATAGCGACTTGGATTATCATAATCCTCTTGCCGATCGGGGCCTTAAACCATCTCTCTTCAACTCCCCCACCTCTCTTCAATTATACAAAACAACCACGAAATTCTTTAACGAACTACAAAATGGCGTCCAATCTCACTCTCAAAGCCACTCAGAAACTCAACTCGGGATACCAGATTCCCCGACTTGGCTTTGGCGTACGTTTCCCGTCTTATTGTATTCTCACTTGATCTAACTCATTTTCAGGTTTATAAAACGTGAGACCTCTCTCATCTTAAACACTAGAATATTTCTCTTATCACAGGATACAGGCCTCTGGACAACGCCCAAGACGCCGTCAAGGCAGCTCTGGAAGTTGGCTATCGGCATGTTAGTCCCCCTAATGCAATTTACCATCTTCCACTCAGAACTGACGTGCCGTAGATCGACTCTGCCTCGGGCTACTACAATCAAGGGCAGAGCGCATCAGCCATCCCCGTTTCTGGCATCCCCAGGTCCGAGGTCTTCTTTACGACCAAGGTGCCGACGCGCAGCCTCCCTCTGGGGTATGAGAACACACTGAAGCTCGTTGACGTGGCGCTGGAGGAGACGAAGCTTGGGTATCTCGACCTGGTGCTCATCCACGCGCCGTACGGCGGCCCCGAGAACCGCAAGGGCGCGTGGCGGGCGCTGGTGGAGAGCGTCGAGGCCGGCAAGGTGCGCTCCATCGGCGTGTCCAACTACGGCGTGCACCACCTGGACGAGCTGGAGCAGTACATCAAGCAGCTGGAGACGGAGCGCGGCGGCGCGGGCCGGGGCGGCGTGCTCTCGGTCGGGCAGTGGGAGGTGCACCCGTGGTTGACGCGGCCGGACATCGTGAAGTGGTGCCGCGAGCGCAGCGTCGTCGTCGAGGCCTACTGTCCCATCGTGCGCGGCGAGCGATGGGGCGAGCCCAAGGTGGCGGCGCTGGCGGCCAAGTACGGCAAGACGGAGGCGCAGATCCTGCTGCGCTGGAGCTTGCAGCGTGGATACGTGCCGCTGGTCAAGAGCGTGACGCCCTCGCGGATCCTCGAGAACACGCAGCTGTACGACTTTGAGCTCACCGAGGCTGAGGTGGAGGATGTTGCCACCGACGACTATACCCCGTGTGCTTGGGATCCCACAGTTGAGCCATTGGAGAAGTAAATAGCTGGAAATGGGGTTACCGAAGGACTGCAAAGTGAAGAAGGGCGTGATAGTTTACTTCTAACTCACGCAATAGCTCAAACTCGCAATAATCCTCACCCAAGTCTCGTGGTCTTGGTGGTGTTGATGGTAGTCATGTGACCTCGTTTCCACCTCGCGTCCATGCACATGTCAGTCACCCCACCAGCGCGTCCCATCCCACCCAGAGTTCCCAACGACTGTTCCTAAACCCGACCTCACCAAAACATCCCAGAGGAATCGACCAAATGACGTCGCCACGATGCCCCCCGCTCAGAGGACATTCACGCTCATCCCCCAGCACCCGGTCCGCAATGACTCCGCCGCGCCTGCCCGTCCCATGACGTCCAAGCAGGTCCAGAAAGCCTACAAAGCCGCCAACAAGGGTCCACGCCTCTCCCGCGCTGAGCGTATAAGGGAGGAGAAGGCCGAGCAGGAGCGCATCCGCAAGGAGTTCGAGAAGGAGAAGGCTTCCGCCAAGGCCCGGGCTGCGAGGGAGAAGAAGAAGGAAAAAGAACTCGCCGAGAGGGAGGAGAAACGCAAGAAGGGACTGCCGCTCGTCAGTGTAAGACCGAGCCAGGACACAATTGCAAGGTTTTTGCGAGGGAATGGGACAGCGAAGAAGAGGGACTCGGAGGGCCGGGATGTGGAAGCCAACGAGACGCCGGAGCCGGTGACGTCTTGTCCGCCGGTGAAGGCACCAAGGCTTGGTGATGTCTTGGAGGAAGAGGAAGACGGAAAGGAAGATGATTGGGAAAACAAAGAGAAGGCTGAAAAAGAAGAAGGAGAAGGAAAGAAAGCCGGAAAGGAAAAAGAAGAGCGAAAAGAGGAAACGAAAAAGATGAGAAATGACCTTGATCCTTGGAACGACCTAGACGCCGCGGACGACTTAGACGACCTGGAGGAGATGGAGGAGCTAGAAAAACAGGGCAAACTGGACGACTATTTTGATGAAGAACTGGCCTCAGACCTGCTACAGGACTTGGTGGACGAGGCTAGAGAGGCGGTATCGAAGAGGCCACCACTCATTATTTCTGTTCCCGCTCCCCCGAGAAACAACACTCCAACCATCCAAAGAGGACCAAAACCCACGACTGGACACGGACAAAATACCAACACTCCCTCTACGACTAGACACGCCCAGAATACAAACACTCTTACCATCCAAAGAGAACCGACCCCCCTGACTCGATACACACAAGACCTCGGTCTCGCAAGAAAACCTCGACTTGAACCCTCACCACGACCGAAACCCTCATTTCAAAGACCACACCCAGTCACCCCAGTCCGTCGCTCACCTTCACCCTCCCCGCCTCACCAGGACCCTCCCCTCAGCACTCAAGCCATCTTATTCAACTTGGACGACTTCTTCCCCTCGTCGTCGCAGCAAGCCCGCGAGCTTGAAGAAGAAATCGCAGAAGAGAGACAGTCTACCGCTGCCGCTGAATTAGAACCCCCGGAACCGTCGCTCCCGGAGCCCGTCATCGCGTCCCCATCGCCCCCGCCACGCCGCTTCTTCACCTCGTCGGGCTCCCACGAACTCATGTCCCTCGCCCTGCACCGCAGTCGCCGCACCGCGGCCCTTGAGCAGATTCAGCAGCGGGAGCGGGAGCGCATCCGAGCAGGAATCGTTGTCCGCGCTCAGGCGGAAGCTCAAGCCCGCGCGAAGACGAAGCCCACGACACCGGCACCTACCAAACATGCAACAACAGCATCTACTAAACCCGTCACGACAGCGCCCGCCAAGCCAATATCTCAACCGAAAAGGGTTGGCTGCCCCCAACCAGGAGCTCGAGCACTGACAAAGACGAACCCCACGACAGCAACGCCTATCAAGCCCGTCACAGTAATCCCCGCCAAGCCCGTGCCGGAACTAAAAAAGATCACAGAACGCTCTCCGCAGAGCAACAAGGAGAATGTGGCGCCACTCCAGAACCCAGTGGACGATCCCAGCGCTTCCCAGGAGACGGAATACGGAGGAGACTGGGTGGATGAGATAGCCCTGGAGCTGATGATTTAACACGACAGGATGGAGGTACATCGTGACTGGATTTTAGTCCTTTTATTTTATTTTAACGTAGCATTCATTCGGATATGATAGGCATAACGAAGCAGGATAAGCATCATCTTGGAGTTTACTTGGGCAGGTTTGGGAGGAAAGGGGGACTTGGAGCAGCGGTGCCTCAGAGTCGGTTGTTTTATGGCAACGATTGGACGCGAACACAAGCCCATAGCACTTGGCGATATGGTTTATGAATATGTTACATTGGCAATTGATTGTGTCTACTCATGGCACTCCATATGGCGCTCGCAGCCTAGTATGGCCTACTATATTCCCCGTCGTGAAGCTGCACTCGCCATTCACCCTCTAGCACACATGGCCATGGACATGTTGCACCAGTGAGGCGACTCCTCCATCTCTTGCCATGACGCGAAAAGGAAGAAAAAAAAAGCGACTACCAGTTCTCTGGAATGTCACTGGGACTTTGCCCTCAACTATGGAAAAAAAAAAAGAAAGAAAAAAGGGTCTATTTAATGACAGCCCCTGAACGCCAGCATGATGCCCCCGCCCCCGTTGATTTCCCCTTCGTCCCGTCGTGATGTCGTCGCTTTGGTTGCAGAGCCTTGGTTAGAGGAAGATGCCCACCCACTCGCCCTTGGCCGAGACCTTTGTCTCGCAGTCGTCCACCGCACACTTGATCTCGCTGGGAGAGCTGTAGGGGACTTTGCCCTCCGGAGCGCGGAAACCGACGCCGACGGGGTTGGCCTTTGTGGGTTTGCGGTTTTCGAAACAGTCGGCGCAGTAGACCTGGATTTTTTTGTCAGTTACAAGGCGGTTTGGAATGGAAAGCATACTGGAGGAAACGTACGTGGCCGCACTTCTTTAGGGCCCAGAAGTGGTGCTCCCCGGGTGCTCTCTTCCTCTTCTTCCCGCCGACGGGGCTGTGGACCACCGTCTCGTTGGGGTCATATGCCAGCTCCTCGTTGCATGCCGGGCAAATGACGATGGTCTCCGATTCCTTCTCCGGGTCCGCACAGGTGTCGCGCGTGAAGCCCTCGCGGGTGGGAGGCGCCGGCTCCATGGGCGGCTTGGGACTCGGTTCCCGAGGGGCGAAGGCGTTGCGTGACACGTCGAGCTGCGGCTGGTTGAAGCCGATGATGTCGGCGCCGAGGATGCCGGCCAATCTCCTGGTCAGGCCGATGGCAAAGTTGGCTCGCCGAGGCACGGAGCTGATGAACTCGAGCTCGATCAGCTCGTCTGGCCGTGGACGAAGGCGACCGCCGTGATTCCGGTTGCGTGATGGGTCGGCCGACCGTTCGGCCTCCGGAGAGTCGGCAGTGAGATCGATATAGGACGGGGCGGGGCCAAAGAAGGTGCTGTCGCTTCGAGCCAGCCGTGGCGGCGATATTCTCTGAGAGTTGGTTCTGCGCGGATTCCGATTGCCGGGGTTGTGGTTATGGGAATGAGTATGAGTATGAGAAAGCGATCGTCGTGCTTGCACGGGGGAATCCGGTTCCTCCGTCAAGTCAATGACGGGTGCTTGTGGCTGCGGTTGTTGCTGCGCAGGCGGACGGCGTTCGGAACGGCGGGTGCTGCGCGAGGGTTGTTGCGAGGTGTTGGGCGTTCCGCCGTTGGACCAAGCCTCAGGCTGCGGGAGAATGAGGTTGAACTCGGCGTTTTGGTTCCGCCCCGGCGATAGGAGGTCGATCTCGATGGGATCGCTGTCACCGACAAACAGCGAGTCCTCCTCGCCGGGGTCCATCAGGTCGGGCTCTCGAGGCGGCATGCTGAAGATGGGGTGGTTCGAGAGATGGCGCGGCGACAGCGGGGGAGTCTCGCGGAAGTGGAAGCCCTGATATGCCATGCTTCCTTCACGGGCTGTGGCTCTGCGCGCCGGCTGTCTGGAGGCAGCCAGGCGGCGATCGCGGGTTCACGAACGGCGCGCACCTCTGCGGATTCCGCCCAAGGCAGCGTTTGGTGTTGTGTTGCCACCAGGGCCAGAACGGGGGAAGCGAGGGGCGGCTCGGTCGGAGAGGTTCGCAGGCGGCGGCGGCGGAGCGGAGAGGGGCGTCGAGGATGTTATCGCGGTCTTCGTTGAAAGGCAAGAAAGCGTAGCAAGGCGGAAGTCCTGGCGGTGGTTCGGGGTGAAGAAAAGAGGACGATGTTGAGGAGGCGAAGTCTAAGGTGAAGCGTCGAGACAAATCGAATCCGCACTTGGATCCCGACCCTGCCCGTGCCCGTTCCGTCACTGGCGGTTTGCTGCAGGGCAAGGCTGCCATGGGGGTCCATCCCGCCTGGGCGGACAGCAGTTACCCCGCTAAGCATGGGGGCCCGGGGCCCTAATTTGCAGGGGCCAGTTGGTCCGTTAGGCGGCAATGTTTGTGGAGTTCCAGCGGACTCGACGGTGGAGTGGACGGACGGCCGGTTTGCGGCGAATCCTCCCCGCCGTGACCGGATCATCGTTTCTGTTTCTGACAGTGGTTGCGATTCCATTGTTGTTGTTGTTTTGTTCGAGCAACGCCGTGTTTACAGTCAACAAATGGTTTCGCAAGACGGAATCTGTGATTCACCAAGACCAGATAAGCCAAATAGTTGTGGCAATCGAAATCTTCATTTTGTGTAAAAAGCCATCCATCTTCTGTCCAGCCCAGCCCGTCGACCAGTCTCCCAGGCGTTAATTGTACAACTATTGAATCGACACATCTCCCCTTTCCCCTGTGAAACCCGTCTCTGTGAATACCTTCTCCGAGACCAGCCAGCCAGCATAACCGCCAATCTACCATCTATTCCTTCGCGCCTAGTATGCTGACCACGCCCTCTCCATTCACAGTCACCAGCTTCTTCCCCGACTCTCCCCACCGGATCGCGATCGCAGGCGTTGCGTTCCTCAGGGGCTCCGTCCACTTCTTGCTCGACTTGGTGTACTGGTGCACTGTCACGCCCGACGCGCCGCCCGTTGCCAGGAACTGGCTGCTGTAGTCCCACGCCAGCGACTGCACCGGTCCGCCCGTCTCGAGGACCTTGGCCACCGCCGCGTCGCCCTCCTTGCGTAGGTCGAAGATGGTCACCATGGTCTGACCCTTGGCCGTGGCCGCAAACCAGAAGCCGTTCTCCGAGAAGGCGAGCGCCTGTACGGGCGCGCCCAGCTTGAAGACGGCAGCCTGCTCGAGCGTCTTGGTCATGAAGAGCTTGATATCACCAGAGACAGTACCGGCGGCAAACAGGTGGCCATCGGGATGGAAAGCGCACGATGTCAGAGCTAGAAGACAAGATTAGTTCGGGGACTCCATAAGGACTGCAGTCTCGTGTGTACTCACCGGCATCGGTATAGGCACGGCTGGCACGCTTCAGCGAAGTCAAGTCGTAGAAGACAATGCTCTTGTCAGTGCCCACGGAAGCCAGCAGCTCGCCGCCGGGGTGCACGCTCAGGGCCGTGACAGCGCCAGAGTGCTCGCTCAACGACGCCAGCTCGTTCCCGCTCTCAAAAACCTTGACGGTGCCCTGGCCCGTGGCGAAGGCCAACTTGGACCCAGACCAGAGCGTATCCGTCACCGGCTCGTTGATAGCAACGTTTCGCTCGACCTTGTCCTCGCCCACCGAGTAAATGACCGCTTCGCCCGTCACACCACCAACCGCGGCGTAATCGCCCTCCAGGCCCAGTGACGTAGCCTGGGGCACGGGGAGAGCGTTTGTCGTCTCGACAGCAAACGTAGACACCTCCTCCGAACTAACCCAGCCCTCTGGGATCGGTCGCTTCTTGCGGCCCTTGGACAGCCTGTAACCACGTTAGCCCCTTGTCCAGAATGCGAACCAGCGCAACCACGTACGTTTGGTGAGTCGCGTCCACACGCGCCGCCAGCTCCTCGGGAAGCTCCTCCACGCTGTCAACCACCATCTGATCTCCGCTACCGGCACCGCCAGCCACGGTGACCTTGCTCAGCGCGTCCCTAGCCTCATCTCGCTCCCTCGTCAACCGGGCGATGACTCGGACGGCCGCATCGTGCTGGTACAGGGCTGTCGCAAGCTCCTCGCGGGTGCGCGCGAGCTGCTCCTTCAGGTTGTACGTCTCGAGCGCGAGCGCGTCCCATTCGTTCTGGAAGGTGGCGAGCAGGGCGGGGATGGAGGTGAGGGTGGGAGGACGCGGACGGACGATACGCGACGAGTGGATGGGGAGGAGGTCTTCGGCGGTCAGGGCCTCGCCGGAGCTGGGCTCGGTGGCGTGCTCGTTGATGTACTGCTCGATGAGTCGCTTCTCGTAGACGACGCCTGGCGGGAGGAGGAAAGTCAGCGAGATGGCGCGAGGGAAATAGTTAGACAGGCAAGCAGGCAGATGCACGCACCGGACTTCTTGGACACGACGGGCTCTTGGGGAGCCTCCCCAGAAACTGTAGACGGAGTCAGCGCAAGGCGGGATTGACGGCGGGATCGGGGCGGCACGAACTTCCGCAAAGCATGGCGACTGCAACTTGAAGCTCGACGGGGCCTCAATTGCTTTTGTTCTAGAGAGATGCGACTTTCTGATCTAGAAACCCGGTTGCGACGACGACCTCGCAGTCGAGATTTTGTCCGTGCATTGACCAGGCAAACACGGACAGCTCTGGGTCACGAGGAGATAAGATAAGATGGACAAGTACAGGCAGCTAGGTTGTAATCGGTCAACCACCTTATCGTGGATTCTTAGTGCATATCTTCATTGCGCTCAGTGTTGGAGTGTTCCACAAGCGGGGAGCACCGCGACATACATCTTCGCTGTTCTCCGCCATCCGGCCGACAAGTCACAGCCGTTGCAATAGCCCGCGACGAAAGCCATCTCCGTGTCATGTTCACTGTGTCTCGCCTCTCACAAGACAGAGCAATCATTCATCTTATGTGACCTGTTCCTTACGTCTGGACCCGTGCCTCCGCGTCTGAAGCCAACCGCCAAGGAGCGGCTATCACAACTTCCAACGTCACTTCCAAACCTCCATCATGGACTTCAAGTTGGCGCCAGTCGAACACCTCCACATCGTGGGCGACCCCCTCCAGGCGCAAACCCTAGACCTCCTCTTCGAGCCCAGCCCGGCCATCCGCGAGCTGCTCATCCCCGTCATCCGCACCGCCGAGTACTCGTCGTACGCCGAGCTCATCGACGCCTGCCACATCCGCCTTCTCTCTCTGGCCGCCGCCGGCGCCGCCGGAGCCACCGTGAACCCGGACGACACCCTGCTCGCCATCCTGGGCTCGCACCCTCGCCTCGGCGCCAAGAAGGTCGACTCCGCCCAGTCCGCCGCCGAGCAGGCCAACCTGCACGGCCACGGCGAGGAGCTGGCCAGGCTGAACCGCGAGTACGAGGCCAAGTTTCCCGGGCTTCGCTACGTCGTCTTCGTCAACGGGCGCGGTAGGCCCGAGATCATGCAGGACATGAAGGCCAGGATCGCCAGGGGGGACTATTCGAAGGAAGTCGATGCGGCGTTGCAGGTATGAGTGTTTTGTTCTGTGAACGCTGCAGCGGCAGACTAACTTGTCGACAGGCAATGTGTGATATTGCAAAGGACCGGGCAACAAAGCTCTTGAAGAACTAATCATTGAGGTTAGAACCTGGGTGACTCGGCTGGCTGCAGAGGACTCGGATAGGCAGAGAACTTGGGTGAATGCAGAGGACTTACAGAGACCTAGAGGGTTAGGAAGGGCCCACAAGACTTAGAAAGACTCGCAAACTCAGAGGAATTGAGAAATGACCTCGAAGAACTCACAAATACTCGGAACGGGCACAGGCATACCTAATGCAGATAACTTCTCCAGTTGACCTGGATATGCAATTAATTTGGCACTTCTGTTTCCTGTTACGCCTACAACTACCAAGTATCCAAACCCGATGCTTAAAAGCCCCCATGTAAAACTTTTGCAATGCCACCCAGCCATCAAGGGCTTTCCCTAGTCCTACCTCGAAACCCAGCATATGCCATCTAGTTCATCCAAGTACTCCTCATACGTCCGTTCATCCTTTGTCTCGCCGCCAGAGGGGTCCTGGCCAAAGACGACGCTAAAGTCCGAATATACGCCATCCTGGTTGTCGTCGCCTAAGTCGTCCCAGTCGTCGTCGGCGGGGTGCAGGAACGCGAAGCTGTCCTCTTCCAGGTCGTCCAGTTGCGTGAGCGAACTTGACGGCCGCAGCTCGGGCGACCGTACGGGGTAGATGCGTGGCGAGGTACGCTTCTTAGTGGCGGCGAGGTCGGTGACGGGGAGAGGTAGCGCGGCGGGGCTGGAGAGCCGGCATGCGGGGGGTTTCCCGTGTGGAGGGGTGTGCTTGGGTGTGGCGGGTTGAGATCGTGATGACAGTGACGGCGATGGCGTTGACGAAGATGACGGTGATGGCATCACTGGTAATGCGTATGCTCCGTCGATGGGATCCGCGGAGACTCTTAAAGACTTTCCGGCCGAAGAAGCCTCCAGGCTCTGAGGCCGCCACGCCACCTTGGAGCTCGTTCTTGACGCAACCATGGCAGCAGCCTCTTGGTCATCTCGTTGAACAGAGAATCCGGGGTGGTGATGGACTTGACCGAGTCGCCTCCTGAGGCAGTTCATGGTGGCGTAGCGCAGAAACGACGTCGCGTGCAGATGAACAGCTCGTCTTGAAGAATCAAGCGTCGTCGCCATCTTCAAAAATCGCTTGTCGCCCGATTCCTGGCCCTCTCGGTTCAGGATGTGGGTTGCCGGTTGCGAGTAGGGTTGTGAGAGCCGACTCGTGATGAGGTCGACCCGGAGCCGTCGCTTCTTGGAACTCATATCGACGGTGTTGAAGCCATCGACGTCTGAGAGGTTGCGGCGCCGCTTCACGCCACGGAACACTGCAGGAGACGACTTGGGCCGGATGAATAACGGCTGTATCCTGTGATCCGAGACAGTGAACGTGAATGCGGTCTTGGGCATGGAAGGCCGCGGTAGCTGACTGAGGGTATGTAACAAGGACCTCTTTGGCAGTAGCTTCTTGAGGCCGGTTCCACGAATGCTTGATTTGAACGGCACTTCCTTCAGCAACTCCTCTAACAAGGGATCTGAAGCCGGGCACCTAGGCACCTTGGCCAGGTCGTTGTCCAAGGCCGGCAGGGAGATGTCTTCATAACAGCCGAGAGAGGCGCGATTTCGCCACGTCTCGAGAAGATTGATGGAGTTCTGCCCGCTCGCCTCTACTTCCATTACCACAGCTTCCGCTTCGACTGAAGGAGAGGAGGGGCTCCGCGCGTCGTCAAGGCTGGTGCAGCCGGTCCATCCGCTTTATGACGAAGCAAGCCGAGTGAAGGATCCAGGTCTGCGGGAGAGGGAGAGGGAGAGGGACGGGGTGGTTCAAATACGGAGGCCGTGCAACGCTTCAGATGCAATGGCAAGGACCCGAGTGGTTAGAACAGGTTGAGAACGGGTTGGGCGAGAATTTGTCGTCGGTTTGGTGCCCACGGTTCTAGTCAGACCATGCTCTGCTGATTCTGTACCAGAAAACCTTCGTCGTGGATGGGCGTTATGGATACCGAGGTATCGGCTGAGCCGGGTTCGCTGTAAGAGTTTGGCAGCAAGCTTGCAGAGTGACGACTTCTCTAAAGCAAAGCTACCAATGCGTCTAAACAAAGAAAGTAGAGGCCAAGTAAAGAAGCAAGACCTCAGAGTCGAACCTCGCGTGATGGTGATTTCGTGGAGAGTGCGGAGAGTGGGGCACAAGTCGGACGGCGAAGGTGGACCGTGGACCGTGGGCAGAACGGGAGTGCACAAAGCGGAGGAGGAGAGCGGATGTGGAGGAGGCGATGGATCCAATGTGGTGCAGGAGGTTGCTGCAGGTGGTGGCCGACTAAAGACGAAGTAAAGCGATGCAATAGGCGAGGGGCTGATGGGGTTATATGTCTCGTGTGTGTGGTGTTTTGTCAAAAGCAAAAGCAAAATCAAAAAGTAAAAGCCAGAGGCAGAGCAGAAAGTGGATAACAGTGAGTAATTCGAATCAACAAAAGGCGTTTGTAATGTAAGATGGAAGAACAAGGTACGAGGTACAGACGGGGTCGACAGCCGAGATGGTGTGGCCAGGATCACGCCGAACCAATTCCACGGGAAATCCGGGGCCGGCACAAGCAAAGTGGACTGGGCTGGACAGGTTCTGGGGTGGTGGCACTTTGAACAGCCTAAGACGACTAGATCTGCAGGCCGGACAGAAGACAGTCAAGGGATCAGAAGAGACAAGGAGGATGGGGTAAAGGGCAGGGTGAGTTGGTTGGTTGTCGGAGGTTGAAGAGTCGAACTAGCCATGTACGTGCAGTAGGAATGATCAACGGCGGGTGGATTGAGTGAGGCACTTGGGTAGTACACTCTGTACTAGTCGGAGTACTAGTAGATTGAGAGTCGGGCTGTAATAGAGCACACGCCCAGGCAGTTGTAATAGTTGGTCGCTGGCATTGCGTAGGTAGGAGGAGGAGGAGGAGGAGGAGGAGGAAGAGGAGAAAGGGGAGGAGGAGGGAAAGGGGGAAGAGGAAGAGGAATCAGTCTGGTATTCGTAGACAGATCAAGACAGCCCAGACAGCAGACACGCCAGAGAATGGAAGCACCCTGGAAAAAAGAGAGAAAAAAGATGAGAGAGACAGACTCACGAAAAAGAGGGGGGCCAGCAAGTCAGCAACCAACTTCACTCAATTCATTCACTCCACTCAAGCAAAAGAAAAAAAGAAAAGAAAAAAAAAATGTCCCTGCAGGCCCGCATCGTCGTGTCCGTCCGGGGTAAGCCAATGATCCATCCGGGGGGGAGGGGGGACCGTGTTCCCAGCGTCTCATAGGCCAGACGTTGGTCAGGCGGTTGAATCAAGCGTTCAGGGATGCGCACATCGACAGAGTAGTAGCACAGGGTCGCGGGTGCGGGTACTAGACTAGACTACTCCGAATACGTACGAGCATTGGCATTTGGCGGCGCGCGGATGCTCGGGCAAAGGAGAGTGGATGGGGAACTCAGGAGAGTGGATGGGGAACTCGGGAGGGATGGGGAAGACGAGGAGAGACGAAGTGGAGGACAGGGAACAGGGGAAGAGAAGAGAGAATTGAGTGAGAGAGACTGGGTGAGAGAGAGAGTGGAAGTGGGAAGTGGAGAGACACGATTGAATGGGGACTGGTCAGTGAGTCTTGCCTGGAGAACCTGCCTGAGGACGGACTCTAGTGTAGTGGAAGTGGCCGGACGGGAAGCGGAGAAATGCGAAATGGGGCTTGACCGGCTTGACCTTGAAATGTCAAATATGAATGCTTGAATGCAATGTAGTGCCTGTAACGGGTCTTCCAAGGTGTACATCATAGTAGTACAACTAACTACATACTAGTAGTAATAAGCTACCTCCTGCACACATCACCCACAGCATTGGACGATGGCTTGACACTATTCCAAGGTATACTCCGTACATCCAGCACTATCCCCCTCTCGTGACCGGCCTCCACTCCCTCCTCACAGCCCGCCTTACGTATTACCTACCTTAGCTTACTATAGTAGGTACCTTGAATACTAGTAGCCGCCTAGCACCGTCTCCAAAGTTGGCCCTCTAGCCCTCTGGCTCTAGCTGAAACTGTTGTTTCTCTTCCCCATGGTACGACTTCCTTTTTCTTCTTCATTCCTCCCTGCCCCACTCCCCAGTCTCACCTCTACTCCCGCAACATTTGCTTCTTCCGCCTCTCGTCGCAGTGGGGAAGAAGAGGAGGCGCCAAAGAAGACCAGAAACAGAAAACCCCGATCGGGCAAGGAAGGGATCGACTCAGCCTGGGATTAGTACAGAGCTGTGGCCCGCCTAGCACCGCTCTTCCCCCCCCCCCCCCCCCCCCCCCACCCCCACCCCCCCCGCCCGCCCC
>QGQB01000025.1:0-39580 GCA_003385265.1 Neonectria hederae
CGGGAATTATGAGCGTGCGGCCGACAGGAATACCATTGAATGCCACCCCCGTGTTTGCATCAACAATTGACTGCACGTCTACACCACGCCCAACGTGTTGTGTCCAGTAAATATCTCCGAGGACAGCTACGTGCGTGATGGACGCAACAGCGGGGACGCAGCATTGTGTCCCAGTCACGGGAGACTCGCAACCCGAGGCGGCAAAAGTCAAAGTATCACCGATATCGATACTGTTGATGTCCGTCAGAGCATTACGCGTGGCNNATATTGCACACACCAACACCAGACTGGGATGCAATGCCGTTAAGGGATTCTTTGGCAGTGACGACATGCGTCACAAGGTTTCCGCATTGACGGGCTTCCTGTTGGTTTTGGTGGTTAATGTACGTTGGCTTAAAATATGCAAAAAGATACATACAAGTTTCGCCGGCTCTGTCGGCACGACGTCAGCTACAATAGCTGGATGAGGTGTTGCAGTCGAGGCTGTGACAATAAAGCCGAGAACCAGCAAGGAATTCAAGATCATCATCGTGAAGATTGGGATGTGATAGTAGTTCGAGATTGGTATATTTGTTATGAGGGTTGAGTGTGCTGTTTGAGTTGCGTAGAGGAATGTCTGTGGAGTGCGAGACCTGTCAAATATATACCCCCATATCCACCATCCTTCAGTCCGTTATCACAAATACTGTGTGACGAGTGATGATTAGATTCAGTCCGTTATCATAGATACTTCGTGACGCGTCATAATTAGAAATACATTCTATCGTAATAAATACGCAACTCGCATGTTGCTAGAGCACTTGAGAACATGCGTAGCAGCTGAAAACTTGAACTTGCATAATGCGGGAGTCCTCGGGATTAGATCCTACTAGTGGAATAGATAATCCGTGTAATTCTAGAGTGCTGGAGAGCACCTACGGCCTTTGAAACCTTGAACTTGTATAATGCATATGTATCTGGGAACAAATACGGCAGGTGAAGACTTGACCTCGTATGAAGCCGGAGCGGATGACCCGCATGATGCATGAGCACTCCGGAACACACGCGGCAGATTAAGCTTAACCCTGTATGACGCGGGTATGTTTCAGAGCAAAGCCGGCAGATGAAAATTGGAACTCGTATGACGCTGCATCATGTGGCGACAAGTCCTGCAGAGGGGAACTTTAAGAGGCACGATGGTAGACGGATTGGGAATATTTGTGATAGTGACAAATGAGTTCCACACAGTACAAAAGCACCCTAGCTAATTTTAATGTAAGTCTGATTCAAGTAGAATACTATGGGCTGCTTCAGGTACTTTCTCTATCCCCACGAAGACTCTGTTCTGATTTCTTCATAGACTCTCAACACCTCCAGAGTGCGACTTTTCTACGCTTGGTTAACTCGTTCTCAACTTTCATAATGACATCCTTGTTAAGGTCACTCCCAAAAGCCAGTTCTCGAGCTATGTGTGGCATCTTGAACATAATCGGCACGTTAACGACAATGGTTTTGGGATGCTTTTTCGCGTTTGTGCCCTTTGCAGGGCCTCTTAGATGTTTTCTTCTGATTGCCATGGGCATTATGGCGATCGAGAAACTAAGCACCGTCTTGGCTTGGATCGCTTATGAACCGACCAAACCATCGAAAGACAACAAGACGTTGCCGTTTTTGACAGTTGTAATCCCAGCATACAACGAGTCAGCATTCGTGGAACTTGCAATGGACTCGATCCGGAAATCCGACTACCCCCGACGAAAATTGCAGGTCGTCGCTATTGACGACGGCTCAACTGACGACACCTGGGAACACATTAGGACCGCTGCTGCTGTCCTCGAAGCTGCTGGTATCTCTTGCGTAACCAATCGGCATGACTGCAACCTTGGAAAGCGGACCGCCATCTGCACCGGCTTCCGTCTCTCGAAGGGCGAGATTATTGTCTCTCTCGACTCGGACAGCATACTGCATCGAAAGGCTCTGCGCAATCTTGTTGCGCCGATGATGCACGATCCTCAAGTCGGAGGAGTAGCCGGTCATTTGACAGCTCTCAACGTGAAGGATAGGATGGTACCCCGACTCCTAGACATACTGTTTAACACAGGTGGCAACATACCCCGAGCGGCTCAGTCTCACGTCGGGAGCTTTGTTACCATCCTACCTGGGGCGTTGTCGGCTTTCCGAGCGTCAGCTGTCGGGCCTTTACTTGATGGACTCGCCGAATCTACATTCTTGGGCGAACCACTTCGGCACGGGGAGGATGTTGAACTCACCATGGGGTTGCTTCAAGCCGACTGGAAGACCAAATACCAGAGTAGCGCTGTCGTTTATACGACCGTACCCGAGACACTCATGCGTACACTGCTTATGTACACACGCTGGGAGCGAAGCTCATACGTGTATCTATGTATGGGCTTCTTTCGCATGGCCTTGAATAGGGTCATTGGGAGATTCAAGCATTTGTCGAAAGAATGTGTTAACCTGGGCAAGAACAAAAACACCGCTGAAAGGGTCGATTACAAAAACACCCTAGTGAGCAGAAGGTATTTTTTGAGTTCAACTACATCTGCGTTGGCCTGCAATTTCTACTTGCTCTTCAACCTTGTTGCCACCGCTGTCAGCAATCCGATGCTCATCATTCTCTTCATCTTTCAAATCCAACACGCAATTTCTCGACCATCAACTATTCCTTTAACCATTGCCGCATCAGTGCTTCAATCATTCTGGACCAGTCTCCTTTTCGTGACGGAGGCGCTCGAGGAGGAGGGAGACAACAATGCACATTACCCCCGGGCTGGACTATCAAGAGCTAGTAAGACCGGTAGACAATTGGCGATAACCCATGAAAAAGACGGTGTTGCCTTAGAGGGCCGGAGGGCGAGGTTGTCCTGGCAGCTGCAGTATTCTGGGCTTGCTGGCCTTTTCCAAATGATATTCATTAGCTGGTCATCTATTTTAGCCTTACCGACCCTTACGAGTCAGAGCTGGTTAACTAGATAATAAAAGCCAAACATTTCTCATCTTCAGTGTGTGAGTAATCTTGTCCTACGGCAGGTTCAGAAAGTGGGATCGGAACGAACTGCGCGAAGCTGTCACCTTGACCCACTCCCAGTGTCTTGGAGACACAAAAGATACGGTGGCAAGTATTACGAGAATAATAACGGGTCTACTCCAAGCATGTGTACTTTGACCGAGTGCCTCACATAATAGCTTCACGCCCGTGCGACCACGGCGCTGACAGATGAAAACGACGCTGCGGGTTCTGATATTTTCTCCAATTATATTTGAAGTCTAACCCTTCTACCAAACTTCTTCATCCAAGTTGCCTTTCTAGTTGTTGAAAGTGTTAAGAAAATGGTCTCGTTCAAGACCACACTCCATAACTGCACTATCTGTGTGGCTGTTGGTCAGTGGGCTGCATATAAGGTAACGTAAAGTGACCACGCGAAAGCAGACATGTCATTCCAGGTACATTGCAATCCTTCTCTAGTTCCATTCTTCCCGACCTCGTGTCAGCAAGATGAGTGCGCCCACATCTCCCAACCCAAGCAGATAATCTCGCCATTGTTGGATCTATTGTGGAAACACTGACTTGATTTTGTTTACCTCCGCGGCAATCTCCCTACCACTTTCCTACTTTCCTACTCATCCATCCCATTAAACGGCATCTCTGTCTCTCTTGTCCCGGATAGTTCCTCCACCGCCACTAAGGTCCTCGTGGTAACTTTCAAGCGTCCAAAAAAAGTAGAGTGTTGTCACTGAGAACCTGCTCACTAAGCTTAAGACGGTTTATGATTTCGTCAACATTGATGATCGGGTCCACGCAGTTGTTCTAACCGGTGCCGGCAAAGCGTTGTGTCAGAGCCGATCTAGAAGTTGGGTTTTCCGGTCCTTTAGAACAAAGTAAGACCGAGCAGTTGACAAATAAGTCAGAGACCAGTAAGCACTTCAATCAACTGCTTCAAAGTTCGAGTAGGTCGGAAAAGATATCGATCTGGCCAGGCCGAGCGAAGCCGATGTTCGCCCGTTGTTCGTCGGTGAGCTGGGCGATGGCAGCCAGGCAGAGGTTGCTGGACATGTTGGTGCTGCTCGGAATAGGGAACATGCAACAAAGGTTGATAGATGGTAGAGAGCTGATCTGGTATGTTAAAGGAAGGATTCTTGAGAACTTATATAGTCAAGACATGAATATGCGGGACTCGGCATCAGAAGCAGAGCAAACTGGATAATGGGACTCCAGATTTCAGTCTGTCCTGAACCGGCCGGCTTACAGGCTTGGAATACGCAAGAAATATCGGGCTTCTCGACTTGACTTTCGAGAAAAAAAAGCATACCAGTGTGCCAAATAAGTACCGAGGTGAAACCTCTCCGTGCTGTAGCCGAAATAGGAAAGACACTTGGTTTAGACTTTAGAGTGAGAGATTAAGTCCTAGATCTAGTCCTAAAAAGATGTGCGTAATAAGCCCATGGATGTCTGATTCTTTGTCTTATTGGCTCGTTTGCACATACTAGGAATAGAAAGGAATAGAAAAGTCATCCGTTGCACTGCACCAGGACCGGGCTTCGTGAGCGACGTTGCAAATTTCACCGTATCGAAAGTTCGAAACTAAGCTAGCCCCAGCAAAACAGCAAACTAGGGAAAAGAGAAAGTAACGTACGGACTAACTAAGCAAAGTATCTTACATAGATCCATGATTTGGCCTTGAGACTAATGAAATCCACCGATATCGCAGTGACAATCTCGGCCCATCAAACGGACATGACCATGCGAAAGCCACACCTATTTGAGCGTTTTTGACTTAGGAGAAGACGCTTTCGCCCTTAATCCAATCTCATATTGATTCGGTCTTCCCGGAACGCTGTCCCACAAGCTCCGGTTAGCTTTTGTAAGTGTTTCAGGCACCATGTCTAGTAGGGTCCAATTGATAATCAACTCCAGTCGTAGTCATCGTCAAGTGAGTCCGTTATCGTAGGCGTGTAGTTCGCCGTGTTTTCGGGGGAGTCCTCATGAGTTCCGTACTCAATTTCGGTGAGATAGGTCTTCCAGTTTGTCGAATTCTCTGACAATATCCCTGGTGCATACTCCTCACTGCCGGACGAGAATTGAGTGACTTCGACGAACCCCGGGACCGAGATAGATTCCGTTGACTTCTCCATGCTCTCCAGCATCCACTTCATCTCTTGTTTTTTTTCTCGCCTTTTCTCCTTCCTCATTTTCTTCGAATTCAGTTTCGATTTCTTTGAACTCTTGTTGCTTAATGGGACTTGATCATCGGGGGATTGGATGGGAGCCTGTTTGGTCACTGCATGTGCTCTTAGTTTATGCAATATATTTTGTACGAGATTCCTGGAGAAGAAAGGAAAGAGAAAAGCAGGTGTTGAGATACTTACGGTCCAATTTTGGGAAAACAAACGACCCATCGGATGGAAGTTGTTTGTGGATAGGTTCGGGGTCTGGGTTGGGTTGAGTTGGACGTTCTGCAACCACCTCGCTCCAAGCTGCTTGCTCATCTTGACCAGAATCCGATTGGTCCGCCCTTGTAGTTTTGCCTTGTTTTGGCTCCTCTTTAGTGGGCAACTCTGAAACTAGGAGCTCGGCGACGCTTTGGAGAATAAGCCTGCTGGTTGTGGCGGGGAGAGTATCCAGCTCCTTGAGTGAGTTTTTCCCCATCGCGGACCTCATATCTTTGCAGAATGACTTCACTCGAAGTTTCAAATATGCAGCAACCCATACATTCTGAATCGGCATGCATTCCTCGTCTTCAACAATGTCAATGATGGAAGAAAGACTCAAGTTGCTGCCTAGAGTGCATACTTCCGCCCGTGCAAGTAGACCAAGTGAAGGCATGTTGTAATGTTCAGCTAGAGAACACACCTGGAGTGCGATCGCGAGTTCTGAGGCACTCTTCTCGCCAACCGACGCTCCTTTTGGTCTTAGGCATTGGTATGTTCCAGTGAAGACGAAATGGACAAGAACATGACCAACATTCAGAGACAAATGACAAAACGGGGACTCTTCACAGAAAGGGCGATCCTCAACACAGTCAGCAAGAAAGTCCGGGTATTTCTCAAGGAGCTGCTCGGGAATTTGGAGAGGTTCGCCGTCTTGGAAGGACAACCTGAGGAGACGACCGGCGTATGGTCTGTGTCCAGTATCAAGTATCAGCGTCCTGTCAACAAGTCGAATTCAGGGAACTAACGAGGACTCCGGCCTTGTGTCATCCACAAGAGAGTGTTGAGAGTTTTCGCTCATGGTGCTGAAAGACACGAAATGATTTCTTGGAATGAGGTAGTGATGAGGCAGAGAGATGGGAAGTTTGCGAACTTGTTTTGGCTTCAAGCAGTGAAAGGAGCAACCTTTAAATATTGGAGTAGAGCACGCCTGGTGGCTGTCGTAGAAATAAAAAGAGAAAGCAAAAACCCGGGTGAATGTGGCCTCCGGATTAGATGCTGATTTCCCGTCATGTTAGTGGTCGGCCTCCTACGCTGGTCGGCCTCCCGCGTCAATCCAACGCGTCTATGACGTACTTCCGAAGGGCCTCATAGTAGCTAGCCTCGATGTGTTCTCTGTCGTTTTCCATCGTGACGGCATCTTTTCTGATATCTACCATGATAATACTAATAGAATTGAGCATAGGGTAAGTCGTTTTTGAAACCACCATTGATTATTTGTCGCGCACTAAGTATACCTGGCTGTACTAGCACCTGTTGTAGAGTCCCTTGCGCTTTTGCTCATGTGCGCAGTGGCTATTCTGTACCAGACCGTCTCACTGTCTCTACAGTGGAGTAAACGAATGTTTGTGGCTGTGTACTGGATTGGACAGCCGTCGGGCCACTATTTCTTTATCACGCAACAAGCTACGAGTGGAATCGTAGAAACGCACACGTCACGCTGGGTACGTACTTCAGAGCAAGCTGAATCGTCATGCACGATGTTGCGCTATCCGCCTGGTTGCTTCCCTAGTGAATTCGTATTCCAGCCGCGTCTTTCCACACCAGCAGACGAACACCAACAGTGTGCCCAGGCGCCCCTGTTTTGGACACAGTCGGGTCCGTTGGCGATCGATCGACCGCTGACTACTTAATTTAATACGTACGTAAGAGACCCAATTAACAAAAATCCCATCGCTCTGGAGTGGTGGGAAAAGAAGCTTCTTCGTATTCAGCTACGTACCACGGCCCGGCCCGTGAAGTTACACCGTCCGTTTTCTCGGGTAAGGGAGCTCTTCCCAGAAGCCAAAATGCCGGGTCCAAACCTCGCCCGAACAGGAGATGCAACCCGCCAGTGAACCTGTTCGCTTCGCTCTAGGCTCTAGGGAATAGTGGACGACAGTCCCGGGCGAGTTAAAGTTTTAACCGTAGAGCTATGTGGGGGGCTTTGCAGGACTGCATCTCGTATCGCGAAATCACTAGAAATACACACGCTAATTATAGAACGCCCGACCGCTCCGAAGACATGGGTGAAAATTGAACACCCGCTACAAAAACGATGCAGGACCCAGCCATGTAGAATTCTGGGCGTCACCCACGGTTTGTGTATTCGGTGGTTTGCCTGTTGCGTGATCAGAAGCCATGTTTCCTTCCGCCACCAGCCTCCTGGCATGCTGTCTGTCATTATGCTCCATCGCTCAGGCTACCGCTATTGAGCATCGTGCTTCTTACACAAGTGCTCGAGACATCCAGACCTACTACAATGTCGACGGCTCACGGCACGCTGAAAAATCCAAGTCCCTGACCGCCGGTGGATACCGAGTCATCTCCCTGAGCACGTACGGCTCCCCTCCCGACGTCAAATACGCAGCAGTCTGGTCTCGCCGGGAAGGAAACCCGTTCGAGCTTATCCAAGACGCCGACAAGAAGACTTACGATGCCTGGCTAGAAGGCTGGAAGACCGAGGGATTTGTCTCGACACACGTCTCTGCGACGGGGCCTGGTGACAGCGCCGTCTTCGCTGGCGTCGTGGAAAAGGTCAATGTGACGAACTGGGTCCAGGTGTGTGACTTGACGAGCCCGGGGATCTATGACAATTCCACCGGTGGCATCAGCATGACCGTCAAGGGATTCCGTATGTATGGCACACCACAAGACCGACGATACTGCATTCTGGGCCACGAGAATGTGTACAATGATAGGTCGACCATCTTCTACACCTCCAACTACACCACCAACTACAACCTCGACTACGCCGAAATCTACCAATCCGAAACCGAGAAGCGATTCTGGCGCCCCGCCCACCTGTTCTTGTCGGAAGACCATGTCATCACACCCCAATTCGTCGACACCGACGTCGGAACTTGGGTCGCCAAGGAAGGTCTCACAGCTGACAAGTTAGCTAAGGAGATCAAGGCTCAGAAGAGGAATGGCCTCAACCCCATCGATCTTCAGGGTGGCGGAAATGGCAAGGACGCCCGTTTTTCCGTCATCTTTGCGGAGCAAGACATTCCATCTTCACGAAAGTGGTCGGTGACAGGCACCGTGGACGGATTCAAGGACAACGGGGGCGCGGAAGCTGGCATAGACAACGTGATGAAGACTTGGATGAAGAAAAATGGCGTTCGACAAGCCCAAGTTGCCATTGCATCCAACGGGAATGTCGTTACTGAGAGGGGCTACACGTGGGCAGAAAGCAACCGTGCGGTTGTGCAGCCCGATGATGTCTTCTTGCTGGCCAGCGTCAGCAAACTTTTCGTCTACGCCGCCATTTACAACTTAGCCGAGGCTGGTCATCTCAACTATTCTACCCGTGTTTACCCTCTACTTGGCTACAAGCCTGAAGACGACCGGGCCAACAACATCACCATTCAACATCTGCTTGACCATACTGGTGGCTACAACAGAGATATATCGGGCGATCCTGGCTTCATGTTTCGGACCATCGCCATTGCCCAATCCAACGGCACACGCCCCGCGAGCCTCCGCGACGTCATAGAATACATGGTTGCCCGACCGTTAGACGACATCCCCGGAGACAGATATTCCTACTCCAACTATGGCTCAATGCTCTTGAGCTACGTCGTGACCAACCTCACCGACACTCCCTACCTGAAGTTCTTGCAGAAGAACATCCTGAAGGGGTTGAACGTTGAGCTTTACAAGACATCTGCCAAGAAGCATGCCAACGATCGCATTGTACAAGAAAGCACGTACACGGGCTATGACCCAGTTCATCCTTTGTCCTCCAAGCTCGTACCTGGACCCAACGGAGGTGATGGCGCCATCAAAGAGGAGAGCATGGGTGGATTTTCACTTGCTGCGAGTGCGAGCACCATTGCCAAGTTCATTGGAAACAACTGTAAGTTTAAAGCATAACATGCTTTATTCTAGTTGAATTGACGACTGAACTAACATTTTTCTTAGCCGTTTCCGGCGTTGGCGGCCGTGAATGGGGTAATTGGCGTGAAGGGTCGACAGTTGGCGCTCGTACTTTTGCGGAGAGTCGAGGACAGTATGACTGGGCGCTCACCTTAAATACGCGGGAGTTCATCTCCGAGGATGAATTTGACGACCTGGCATTCGTGAAGATGCGCTCCCTCATTAATGACCTTCCTTCGAAGCCATAAGTTGGGTGTTGCACCTGCTAGATGGGTGCCTGCGGAGAACAGCTTGGGCTTGGACCTAGGCTATGGCGACACTTCGATTCTTGTATAGATATTATAGAACTGTTTAAACTAGTTGTCATCGTCCTTCTTTTTATGCAATCCATATGTATGCATGGTTGAGTTGTGAACTTCATGAAACTTGTTCCGATCGCCTTTCTTAGGCTTTGATGATCATTTATCAGCTTGGTAGACAATGTGATAATCAGCCTTAATCACCTTCTTGCGTTCATTGAGGGGATACTTTTTCCAGCTCAATGATATATTTGAACTCATAAACTGACCCTAAACGCTCTATTCTCATCTATTCGCTCCTACTTCTTTCGTAATCTGACCTTCTACTGTAGCTGCCCTTCCCAGCCCAAGTTCAGTGAGCCACCAAGTAAAATGCAAGCGCGTATTATAAATTACTATGCCTCAGCGTCTAGGTCTTTCGCAAGCAGCTTAATTTCGTGCCTTACGCGTAAAGGCTAGGATAGGCAGCCTTGATAAAGTCGGCACCCTGTTGCAGTACTGTCAGTCTAATCTTCTAGTGAGTGGGATCGGCGGGAATAGAACTGACCCTTTCAGCAATCATGTAGACCGAGTTCTGGATACGGCAGTCGGGAATGACGGGGATGATTGAGGCATCAATAACTCGAAGGTTCTCAACACCAAAGACCTTGAGCTTGGAGTCGACAGCGCCTTGCTCAATATCCTTGCCGAGACGGGCAGTACCACATGGGTCTAGGGATTGATGTGTCAGTATTGCTCATTCGAGTCACTAAGCGGCATGGTTTGACTCACGGAAACCAGTCTGGGATCTCTCTTTGATCATAGTATCCATCGCTTCATCTGAGCCTCGAGGCATAGCCCAGGGGTAGTCCTCTTCAACAATGTCCTTCATTCCCTCTCCGTTCATGACGATGTCGTCGACGAATCGGACGCCCTGGCGCATAGCAACGAGATCGAGATCATTAGAGAAGAAGTTGATGTTGATGTTAGCTTGCTCGAGCGGGTCGGTCGAGTTAAGCGTGACAGTGCCGTTTTGAGAAAGAGGTCGGAGGAGGTCCACGATGACAGTCATGTAGTCGCCCTTAGGCGGGGTGGGAATGTGCCACTGGAAAGCGTCGCTGAACATGGGCACGAAATCGATCTCGAAGTGAGGCTGACCGCCGGGGCCGAAGGGGTCGACGCCACCGTTGGCCTTCTTGAAAGCGACGTACTCAGGAACCTTCTCGAGATAGTGGTCGATGCGAGGAAGGCCGACCAGCTCGAGTAGGCCGCTAGTGAGGGGACCCTTGTTCTTCCAGCGATAGGCAGAGGCGGCGGCATCCTTCTCCAGACCGGGACGCAGCAGGTGGCTGTCGAGGCCGTAGCCGTCCTTGAGCTTGAAGACATGGGGAAGAATAGGGTGGTCGAGGAGGTTCTGGCCGATGTGCTCCGATTTAACGACCGTGTCGATGCCGAACTTGGAAAGCTCCGCCTCAGGACCGATTCCAGACAGAAGCAGCAACTTGGGGGTCTCATACACGCCAAGAGAGAGGATGACCTCGTACTTAGCGCGCAGGCTGAAGGTGTGGCCGTCCGGGCCGATGACGTCCACGCCAACGGCCTTGCCAGCCTCAAAGATTAGGTTCTTAGCGTTGGTTTCGCCAAGGACCGTGATGTTAGGTTTCCCCTCGAGGAATTTCCAGCTAGACGAGCGCTTTCCGTTGTAAATAGTGTTGATGGACTTCCAAAGACCGTTCATAGTACCGTTGTGGACATCGTCAGTAAGACGCTCGCCCTTGCTGACCCATGCTTTGGTCAAGGCATCACGGAAACCCTGGGTTTCGGGGAGTAGGTTTGAGTGGGACACGGGGAGTGGGCCGCCTTGGCCGATATACTTGAGCTCTGGGCGGTGCTCACCATGGTCATCGTGGTAGGTTGCCGGCTAGGCTAGAGTCAGAATCCGGGGGTTGACAGGAACGGGCTAGCCCTTGAGGGGTTGGCCCGAGTTATCACTAACCTTGTAGAAGTATTCCTTGCACGTCTCCCAAGTCCACTCACTTCCGCCGTACTGGGCCCAGTCATCGAAGGTAGCAGCGCTGCCAGGGATCCAGGTGTAGTAGTTAAGGCATGAGCTTCCACCGAGAACCTTGCCGCGAGTGTTGGGCTTCTCGATACGAGTATACTCAGGACGGTCGATCATGCCGGTCTTGAAGGCCCAGTCGTACTTGGAACCTCGAAGAGTGAAAGCGGTGGCTGGCGTTGTGATAGCGTCGACGGCGGCAGGGTTGTCCATGCCGGCTTCGATGACGAGGACGGAGACATCAGGGTTCTCGGCGAGGCGGCCAGCGACAACACATCCGGCGGTGCCACCTAGAAGAGAGTTAGTAACTAAAAAGGCTTGAGTCGGATTTGGGTTGGTATCGGACCTCCGACGACAATGAAGTCGAATGCTTTGGGGGGTTCGTTGATGACGGCCATGGTGACACTTGAAAGCTGTTGGGTTAGCTTAGTGGCTGTGGCTGTAAGGCGATGTTGAGGAAGTAAAATTGGGTTGTAGATGCTGTTTCTTGAGTATTGAAGTCGAAAGTGGCTAAATGCTTGCTGGCTGGGTAAAAGACTTAATGAGTTTGATGTTCTGATCCGAGTCTGTGAGTGACGAGAACACTCCTATTATACCTCTGGCACAAAGACACGAAGCCATGTTGTTGACACGCTTCAACCCAGCTCCTCACCCAACATCCGCGTCAATTACTAACGGCGATGATCTCATCCGGGGGAGAAATTCCGGCCGGAGACGTTCTTGCAACGGCGGCTTCGCAAAGACTTCGGGAACGTCGGCGTCTTCGGGAATACCGGCGTCTTCGGCGAGGCTCGCCATCCCATTTTGCACTCAGGCTTACGGCACTTCGTTCCGGCCGGGCTCAAACTGATGGTGGTTTCGTCCGCCAAGGCCGGCATATTTGATGCCGATCGCGCGTCATCGACGCCTCGTCTACAGTATCTGTGCAATTGCCAGCGTCATACGAAGCCGGCAGTTCCGCACCAGTTGCTATTCCCAGGAGTCCCCTCAACGACCTTATTTTTTTTTTTACTGGGGACCTGTCACCGATAATGAATTGGCGAATCTGATGTCGAGAAACGCTGCTGACTCTCTACAGGGACCTTGTCAACTTGTCTTGGGTAAGTCGCTCGTCAGCGCTGAGTGGTGTGGAGACGCCGAGATACCCTGCTCACGCTTGTTCGAAACAGAGCTTTGGTGACGAAATGTGCGCATTCGATTGGATTGTGGAGTTTTGTGACCGTTTGACTTATGACGACATGCCTGGATTGAGTCTAATGCAACGCCAACTTCTGCTGCGGCGTTCGCTACAGGCTTTGAAGTCATTTTAAAATCAGCATCTAGCTTGACAAGTGTTAACAACATATTTATCAGCTTCAAATAAGACTTCTACTAACCGTGACAGGCTCAATTGCTAGAGGTAAAATACTCAAATTGTCCGAGTGGCAGAAAACGCCCTTCATAAGTGGTAGCACCCCTATTCCTGACAACCACGGAGCGTGGCTACCAGTACTATCAGAGGAAGAGCATGACTACTCGCGCCATTGCCCCCATCTGCCAAAGTAGGAGTTCATCAACCGATTCAGGAGATCGCCGTTGATGATGACTTTGTGCCCGAGGTGGAGGATGAACAAAACCATACGGCGGCGTCTTCATGTACCGATGTACGTCGCAATGGATCAGTTATTTTTGGCGCAGTCTAAGTCCTAACTTACTCCAATAGGCTAGCTCAAAGTCCGAGAGTGCATATAGTATTGAGGGCACGCACTGGAGGAAGAAGTTTCACCCAAAAGATTGACTAGCTATATACATTTTCAGACGACGCAACTATTTGAAGAATATTCATCCCCAGATCAGCATACAGTCTTACGGCCCCTACTAATTCCGCAGCTTCCTTTGAGGCTAGAAAGACTGACCGTAAGGGCCAAATTTCAGGCTTCAGTAGGTTTCTGCCCGTAGACTACGATGCTGGTGCGGTGTCAGTGGCAATTTCATGGAAAGTATCTCCGTGTCAACTCACATCGGCCAACATGTGATATGCGGTATTCTCAAGGTCTTTTCGGACATCGGAAAGAAACACGTCAAGCTCTGGCTTGGACCATCCCAAGACTCTGGTGTAAACGGCAGCACTGAGCCCTTCCAGCCCGGACGAAACGTTTTCCAACTGCCATGACCCTGTATCATGTTTAACAACACGCACAAGTTTCAAAAAGCGCCTTAATGGGACTTTGGAAGAAATGCAAAAAAGCTTAGTTGACAAGACAAGGAGTACTTACCTAATTCCTTCAGCTTTGGATCCTTCGGCCATCGACTTTGCGGCCACTTGTAGACAACCTGTGCAATGTTTGCAAACCCCTGCGCCCCCATCTGTTCTTTGTACTTGAACGCCCCATCAAATGGCCGGTTGATCGCCCTTGTTCCCTCTAGAAGCTGCGTCACCCACTTGTATGCAGCCGACTCCTTGGGCAGCGTGCCATCATCAGTAGTCAACGGACAGATATCCGCAAGCTCTAGCCACCCCCCAGGCGTGAGATTCTCGTATGCCTGTTCGAAGAAGCGCGGCCAGTCGGCGAACGACGCCGTCATCATACGACTGTAGATGAAGTCAAATTTGGTCTGGAACGTCCACGGCTCTTCAAGATCATCGATTTGAAAGCTCAAATTCGGGGGTACTAGATCCGTCTGGATAGGACTAAGGTCCACACCAATGACTTGCGCCTCAGGGTGCTCGTCGGCAAAGTCTAGTGCCCAGAGACCCGTTCCTGTGCCAACGTCGAGCACATTCTGGAACTTTTGGCCGTTGCGGCCCGCAGGACTGAGCTGCAGCTTATCCTCAAACGTGAGGAGAAAGAGATGGTGCTGGAGATCCAGGCGCTCTTGCTCGCGACTGTCGTTCGGCATGGGATACACACCATCTTTGTAGGCGTGATAGGTGCGACCGTTCTCCTCCCGATATTTTAAGATGTTACTGGCGAGTGAAGTCGTGTAGCTGCCCGTGTCGCCACCAAGAGAGGAGTCAGCGTCATTTTCGTCGTCGGGCTCGATGACTCCAATGTCCTCAAAAGCATGTGTCGTAACTGGATGGCTCTGGTTAATTACATCGTCAACTTCAGCACGGTTGTCCGCCATAGCGAGATTCTCTAGTGATTGACAAGGTCCGGGCTCTGAATAAAAGAACCAAAGTTGAGGAGTGGGAACGTGCTACTGTAGCTCCAGAAATGTGAACAAAAGAAAGCAACGGGATCCATCACACCACCTTGGGGCGGGGTTGTTGGGGGCCACGGACATACCCTGGTCATCGGCTCAAGAAGGAGCGGGCCGAGGCATGTGAAGTGAATTATTCTTGTTACGGGTCTTGGTTTCATAAGATACTTTAGCATACCACAAGAGATAGGCAGTTGAAGCTCTGGGTATATTTCAGAGTCCAGCATAGGTATGGTTGCTGGAAAAGCCAGGCTGTACGAATATTCAAGGGATCACATGGATACTTTGATATAGCATGGAATTATTTGAACCAATTAGCACAGGAATAACTGGTTACTAGGTAAGACTCTAAAGCTGGGGTTTCTCTGTCTTGGCTGTCCTGCTTATTACCGTCAACTTGGTGGCTTGGGCTGTGTCCTGAATGCCACTTAGTACTTTTGGTCCAGATCAACACATAACTGCATAATCAAAAAAGCCTTGCAGAAATACCGCTCTATTTGAGCTTTGATTGGAGCTCATCCTGAAAGTGGCTTTTGGATTTGTGCTCAGTAGCCGCCGAGGCCTTCCAATCTACGGCTACAAAGCCTGGTCTTACCCTGAGCTATTTATAGAAATCAGCCTGCGATTTCGCCAAGAGGCTGTTTAAAGAGCCCGTTTCCTCCCCAGCATCAACAACTGATCGCATCCTTGTCTCCCTATAGCCGATCCGTCTGTGTCAGTTCTCCATCGTCATGCGCCTACAACAATATGTCCAGAACACGTCAAAAGTGCCTTCTGGAAAGCTTTCTTGGGCAAAATCTACTGGGACCAACTTCAAAGCAAAGGTTGTGCAGGCCTGGTTCAGAATCGCATCCTCCCGAGTTGTCGAGCGTTTCAGGACTCTTCTCCGATCTCTAGGCCTAGGAGTAGTCACCTTCCTCCGAGATGAGGAGGATGAACCGCCAAAGGTTTTAATTGACTCTTCGGTATGGCTTACTTTAGCCCGTTGCGCAATTCACGTCGTGCCCGCTTTCTTATCCATCGGTTTAATCACCATAAACCTGATGGGCTACTTCATCGGAAACGAGTTGGAAGGGGAAAAGAATAAGGATGATGTAAAGTTTGGGTTACTGCAAATTGCTGCCAAGGTCCAGGTAGCTTCCCTTTTTTACTGCTTGGCCTGTGTTGCAACCTGACTTTGGAATAACTAGGAACTCCTTATAGTGGCGAGTCTAGGATCTGTCATCTTCCATCTGCTCCGATCAGAACTCGTGTTCGGGGAAGGTGTCCCGCTCGGACTTCTTGTTTCAGGGTGGTCTTTTGCCCAGGTCAGGTAGGGTCTCTCCACAACCTTCATCTCGTTGTATAAGTTAATAACGGTTGCCAGCTACTTTTGGTCGGCCGAGTTCTGGGGAGGCTCACGTTGCAACGAAACAATGTCTCGCAAAGAGAGATGGAAGCGACGTGGTTTTGTTACCCTTGTTTTGACTGCCGGCGCCTTGGCACTTCTAGCTGGTCCAGCCACTGCCTTGCTCATGATACCTAGGACCCAAGACTGGCCCGTCAGCAGAGGGATATTTTGGCTCAATGGTAAGAGGAACCCTCATTTGTTCTTGTGTGCCAATACTTACCTTCTTATCAGGGAGCAATGATCAACTGTGGCCAACAAACTTGGGTTCTGAAATTTACTCCAGCATGAACTGTTCGGCCGAGGATATCCGATTTACGGACGACAGATGCCCTGCTTCTGGGTTCATCCCTCTGCACCAGCATTTCAACACAGGATGGAATAGCCAGGACGCGGGCTTCTCATTTGAGCTGGATGGCCGCAACCTCCGAAAGTCGATGTATTCACTACCAGCACAAAAGCCGGATGCCAATACGTGGTCATATACCGCCCACGCGGCAACTGCCACATTACATGATGCAGTCCGGGACATGCATAGGCGCGCGCTCGCCTATCTTACCGTTAACCACCCTCTGGAGCGTCCTTTTCCTGTTCACTTGACCTGGGCAAATCCGGTATCAGTGCACTGCTCCTACACGCTCTCATTGCCTTGGTGCATACCGTCTTGGTGGTCTGCTACGGTAGAATGAGTGGAGCTTGGGACACGATCCTGGAGCTGGTTGCCTTGACGCAGATGTCGACACCGCCTCCGAAGCCACTTCTTGTCAACACGTCGGCTGGCATACGATCATTCAAGACAGTTAGACTCGTTGCATGGGTAGAAGCAACGCAAGCTAGTACAACAGGTACCGCAAGCCTCGGAGGAGATCTTCAAATGAGGTTTAAGCACCATACAGATCGTCGGGATCCTAGTCTGAAGCCCACTGTTGGAAGGGTGTATGGCTGCTTACCTTGAAGTTGACCGAATAAACCTTAGCGCTTTGTGGAAAGGCTGCTACAATATTGTTGACTGTCAATCTAGTTCCTATCTCCGTCAACCTCATTGGCCTCTTTGTCTCGAAGTACATGACTTTTTGAAATCATTCCCGACTCCCTGTCAGGCTCTGGCTCATCATCCATGGTCTCATCTGAGATTTTCTCACTGCCTGGCACTGAACATGACTACATCCGGTATCCGCACCTAGTGCGCCTGATTCAAAAAAGCTCTCGAGGCTTTGACAGTATGTCAAGACCCTCGATGCCTTTCTCTGGGATCTTAAATTCTGGATTAACATCAGCGCACTTCACTGCTGCAGAAGTGACGCCACGGCACCAGTCGAAGGGTCTGGCGATATTAGTCTCTCCACAAACCATCCGTTGCCCTCCTTATCTAGCAATGTGTCGAGCCTTCACTTGCCACTATCACGGGCATCGTCCAGCGTCACGATTGATCGGTCCAGTAAGATTAGTGCCACCATCTTTGGTTGGAAACGAAATCGCGTCTGTGTAGAACCCACCGCTAGGCATCCCATTGCTTAAAGTTCTTGACCATGATCCCTCTACTTCTAGTTAAACTTTGGACCCAGAGACTCCTTACGACAAGTTACGTTGTTGCTCTGACCCATGCTACGTGGCCAAGCTTCGGCAATCGATTTGTGTTTCTACCCTAAGGATCTGGCCCAAGGATCTCGCCGGCCTACGAGATACGAGTGTTTTGAAACCGAGTTGCTTGAACATGCGTATGAACACCAAAGTCTCAATGGAGAATCTGGTTTAACTACACAATCTGTATAACGATCGAGGCTACTCAGCGTGTTCTCAGCCCGACCAGGACATTCCCGTGAGTCGGAATGTACCAAACCCACAATACGCCGGAGCCCACTGGCTTAGATCAATATCAATGTGACCGGTATCTTTCAGCCCACGATTGGCGAAGAAGTCATGTGCTGCTGGCTCAGAGCACAAAGCGAGAGGGATTCCTGCAGTTCTCGCCCGATCGAAACAGACCTGGACTAACTGCGATCCTACACCACGCTTACGGCTTGAAGGTCTGACACAAATGTACGTCAGTTCTGTACCGATTAGCAATGTATGAGTTAATTTCTCAGTGAGAGACGCTAATTACCGAAGTGCTCAGTGCCTCGTGCCACCTTGAAAATCTCAGCCGTCGCCTCCCAGACCGCTTGAAACAATTCAGGCTCGAGTTCCTCAGTAGGGATTCGCTTTTTTTCTTCGTCATTCTCGCTAGAATGCTCTTCTGTGCCGATTCGATGTTTCTTTGTTAGGACAAGATAGCCGAGGATCTCACCTGAGACATCGTCGACTGCTTTTAAACATTCAACATACGGATCATTGAACGCGGACTCGACCGACTTAGTATAATTCCTCTTCTGGGTAGTCTCAGCAGGCCAGTCTTTGAAGATAAGACGGTTGATAGTGAGGCAAAGCTTTGCAGCATAGACAAAACCTGCAAGGGTGGGCAGGTCGGAAGAAGAGACGGGAAGGATGGTGCTAGATACAGCCATTGCAATGAATCAAGATGTAATTGAGCACTTTTTGGAGTTACTTTGTTCATCTGTATTATGTCTAAGGTTGTTCTTTAAGTTGAAATATTTCATGAGAGCAGGCACCAGAATTGAATACTGGAAGCCTAGGTTCAAATCTAGCGTATTGCTTACATGAAAGCCAGGCTACTATTATTAAAACCAGAAATTTTAGGCAGCCAGTTAATGTGGCTATTGATCTGACTGTGCTGCCAAAAGTAAGGCACCTTACTCTTGGCAAGGTCTTGTCGCGCATTATCTATCAACCAACAGTAGCACTTTCAGACGACCCACTACGAGGATGTGTCCAGAAGGACGTAGATAAGAATCCTCATCTTGACCTAATTTACTACTAGTGGCTAATTAACAGCTAGACACGCGTGATGCATAAGTCCTTGTAATTTCTTTCTTGTTTCAAATGGTGGAATCAGACAATGGCCTCCATGAATGCAGCGACGGGCACTAAGACACCGACAGGCATTGGTGTTACGTTTGACACTCTTAATCTCGTACTGCCTGGAAAGACATCCGATTGTTCATTATCTGCTCCGTGGGGGTTATCTTTGGCATACCTTCAGCCTAGCCCGGAGTCGGCCGAGATACTGATTTCTTTCCCTCCGGTGTGTTAGGCTCTTCCAATCCCGTGACAATCCGACTGTCTTAGATTTCTCTTTCATATGACTACGCAAAATGATATCCGCTAATTTAGTTTTCGTCTTGCATATGCCCGTAAGTGGATTTAATTACGTGTCATTCTCTTGGTATGTCGTGGCAAACAAGTAGACTAGCCAAGTTATCAGAACTCTCGGGACATCGGTGGCTCAGATACCCCCCGATGAGTTTGTGATACAACACGCTGCAGAAGTCAGAGCACTTTTTGTGCCACGCTATGTTGGTGCTGCGCAAGATGAGCATGAAATGACAATAAGAAGTGGTCATCGCCGTGACACACTCGCGATGTGCCGGGCTTGGCATTTCACGTTCCACGACCTCAGAATTTATACACTCATGCTCGTATTCTACTTCCTCACCCACCGGCATTGATTAAATGAGCCCTAAGCATTGATAATTGCCAAAGGAGAGAACATGAGTGCCTACTTATTAATCCCATCTCCAAAGTTTAAGAGGTTGGCATCATTTTGAAGGTCAATGCTGAGTCTCAGCTCGCCAACAGAACTCCGTCATTGAAACTTCTTGGTTCGCTGCAATCTAATGAAAGAATACGAGGAATGGATCTGTGCCCCGCCATGACAAGGTTACAGCCGTTTTCTGATCGGCAGTCGGTGTGCCACCCTCCCTCTTCTTTGCGACTCTAACAGCCACGTCAGGGTTGCGTACAGCGATTCCCCTGGACGTTCATGATTACACCACTTCTAGGTGTGCTTGTATGACAAGGAAAATGCGGTGGCAAAGGCTTCAGGCAGCGTTGTGGAAGTCGGATGTCGGCCTCGGACCGACTACTATCTCCCCATCTCGTATCTGAGTATTCCAACCATTGCATGCTCAATGATGGGGTAAATCGGGTGAACCATTGTAGAAATCTATGATTCATTAATTTATGCGAGCGTGGAAGTGAATGGTAATAATGACGTGTGTAATTCCTGGACCCATCGGATTTCTATAAGATCCTTGTGAGTCTCGTCTCAAGAACTGTGTTTCTCTTCACCAGCATTCGCTTTCCTCACATCATCAATCTTCATCTACAAGACCGATTCAGTTTCACTTCACTCAACTCATCCCATCTAAAATGAAGTTCTCCACCGCTTCCATCGTTCTCCTTGCCAACAGCATCGCTGCCATGCCCTGGTCTCACGGCGCTTCCGGACAGTCTGATGGACTCTCCAACGCTGAAGACATCACGTTAGTTCATCACCAAGCCCTTATTCCTAGTGTTTGAGTTTGGGGTGCCGAGGTTGGAGCTGAACTCTTCATGTATCTTACTGTCGAGGATTTTTAATACTTCCCAGCTAGAAGATATATCTCAGATGTGCTAAATTGATTGTAGCCTTCACGTCAAAGTTTCTCAGGCCACTGCCCACAGGGGCGTCAACGCCGCTCAGTTTGATATCTGCCTTAGAGTCTGCTGGCCTCGTACGCCGGAATGCCCCAACGGCTGGGTACGTATTTACCACATTAACTTGTCTGGAATTTTTCTATACTAACAAAAGCCATAGTACTCTAACAATGTGGTACTAAGGACCTTCCGAGTCAAAACTCATCCTTTTCTGTGCTAATGACGTTGATATAGGGAACCATTGGCCAGCCCTGCTGGACTTGCTGCAAGGCCCCCGAGTTCGACTCTCCGCTTTGAGATTCTCTGTGAGGCCGAATGCATTGGTAGACGGAGAAGGATTGAGACAAGCTGAAAGCCAACGATATGCCATGGGGTGATCTTGGCTTGACTTTGCCGCCCAAGTTGCAAGACTGCTTTCAGTGGGCGTTTTCTGCATGGGTGTGTCATGTCTGGAATCCGTTGTTCCCTGTATTTCTCGGCACTTTTCAGGTAGACCAACAAGGAGGACATTGAAATGGACGCTCATTATTATTATTATGTATCTCACATCTTTTCCATGTGACATCGAATGAATAGTGACAAAAGATCGGAGCATTTCGATGTCTTTGCAGTATCAAATCACAGAACCGTGCTCAGGATTCCCACCGTCACACCCACCATCAGTACGCTCAGCGTCGGGATCATATTTGCAGATCCTGCGCCTTGAGGATTCAGATCCTTCACACATTGGTCCACACAGGCGTCTGCTTTCCCATCGCTGCTTCCATCGCTTGAGCGTGTTTTGTCACCAGTGTAATAGCGCTCATGGCACTGCCTTGCACATCCGAGAGCCCAGCAAGACACGCGGTTCTCGTCGCTGATGACCCATCCATCCAACTCTCGCTGGCTCCAGGTCCCGTTTGCCCCTTGCAAGGTGGTCCGGATGCTGTACGAATAGCCATTGACTCTTGCGGCCCCTTTCTTCATAAGGCCCGTCGAGATGCGCATCCGAGACTTGTCAGGTGCCACGTCGGCGGGGATAGTAATATTGACTTGTGTCGAGTCCAGCTCCTCCTGATATGAGAGCCAACACACTGGCCCTGTGCCCCAGCCTGGTGTCTCCAATGCCAGGTAAACGCGATAAGCATTGAACCTCTTCCGAAGGTCGGAATCAGCGTCGATTCTTTGCGAGATTTTGAGATCCTCGCGCTGGTCGGCTGTGATGTACCAGGGAACGATGATTGCAGGTGAAGCGGAAACGGGGGTCGAGAAGGACGCCAAGAGAGTGAGAACGGCCACCCGAAGAAAGAAGGATATTAGCGCCATTGCTTTTTGAACGAGAGTGATGCCAACGATACGCCGGGTGAAGAAGATATGCTGCCTAGAAAGCAAATGAGTGAGATGCGAGGCGGCGTGATGAAATTGCAAAAAGGGGAACAAATCTGACAGGGAAGCATTGACCACCTGAGATGAAGTTAAGGTACGGTACCCGACGGGAATAATAGCTGACTAAATTAATTCCCAGGCAACGCTGGTGGAAAACCTTGGCACGCGAACATGCCTATAAATAGGTAAGTGACATTGGCATTAACTAAACTCACCTCTTCAATCAGGGTGAAGATCAGCCAAGCACCATAGTCTCATTCGATGTTTGCTCAAGGAAAGTTCACAGTCAATTCATACTTAGACTAGCAAGTAGTAGCCTTATAGGCTTAGTGTCAGCTACCTAAGATCCTGGGGCTCTCGCCAGGACAGTTCCCATCTTGGAGTATGTGTTCCCCGTGGAAGCCACAAAGTCCTCGACCTTCAAGCCCGCTTTGCCCTGGAATACGCAGATGATATCAGACCCTCCGAACTGGAAACATGAGATCTCATCGCCCTTCTTCACCACATCTCCCTTCTTGACCGACAGCTTGACTGACGAAACCTGGGCCATGCCAATGGGCAGAATTGCCACTTTGCCCAAAACGGGATTGTCAATGACCACCATGCCTCTGGTCTGCAAGAACTGGTAGCCGGGGCTGTCCGGGGCGTCCGGTCCGCACATGACACGGATAGGTTGACACTTCTCGTTGACCTCAAGATAGGCCGCTCCCTGGATGTTCTTGGCCTCAATGACCGTGCCAGAGACAGCAGCATGTTGACGATGATAGTTGAAAGTGTTCAGAAATGCATGCATCCAAATACCGCCCTCAAATTCGCGCGCGTACTCACTGCCCTGAAGCAGGGAGCCAATGGTCCACGGGAGGTTTTTGATATAGACAATGCCCCCAGCCTCAACAGTGACAATGCTCTGTTTCTCTACAGAGTTGTCGTAGGTGCAGTCAGCCGGGTAAACAATGACTCTATCGTCGTTGGGATCAGCGATGGGCCTCATGCCGGGCTTGAGGTGCCGAGAGAAGAACTCGTTGAAGGTGCGGAAGCCGCCTGGGGGAACCAGCGCCTCATCATAGGTGTAAGGCGGGGAGTCGATGAATGTCTGCAGGGACTCGGGCGTGAGAGAGGCCGTCGAGTCCATGAAGAGACCAATGAGCTGGGCGTAGACAACAATCCACGACGAGAGCCAGGTGAGGGGCTTCCCGGCCTGGTTGGGATGGATTGGAGTCTGGAGGTCATGGAGTGGGTTTTGACCAAAGACAAAGTAGAACATGCAGATGATGTCGTAGATGTCCTTGCCCTGGAAGTTCTCATGAGGAATCCACTTGAGGAGGTCGTTGGCGAACTCAAGGAAGGACCGCGCATCATTGATCTTCAGCTTGTCCATGAATTCGGGAAGCTTCTTGTAAGCCTCGGCAACCGCCTCATCCAGCGCCCCTGGCTGAGCCTTCTCGAGGTAGCCGATGAGCACGATGATGACGGGGTTGAACCGGACGGGGGTTTCACCAATGAATGGAACGCCGGGCGGGAAAGCACCAGCCGGCATGCGAGAAATGGGCTCAGCAAGGACGGGAGGGGGCTGGAAGCCAATGTCCTCATCGGGGGCGGTGGGAAGACCGGAAGGCATCTTGGCAATGTGTAATGCAAAAAGTCTGAGTGTTTGGGTGCGTGCGTAGATACTCTGATATCTGAGGTATGGAGATTGTGAATGATGAGAGACTGCCGTTCTAGAGTTGGGAAGCTCAAGATGATTTATAGCAGAATCCGTCCCACTCCTAGGCACTGTGTCGGGTCGATGATAGACAGAGAGCAGATCATGGCACACTTCGTAGCAAGCTGCCTCCAAGTGGTGTCTCTATTGGACTCAGCAAACTTGCATGTGTCTCACAACCCCGCTTGATCAGACGGGAGATATCGTGCACTACACCACTTCCGTTGCTTGCCTTTTCACAAGCCAGCCGTGTCTCACAAGCCTGCCGTGTCTCGCAACCCCGCCACCTGTCCCAGCCCTTTGACGAATCGTGTAGTACAAGCGATGAATGCCCAAGCGGAGTTACTAGATTCAGCTCGGCTGTTACCTTGAGAGAAACCCCAAGAAATAGGTGTCATGAGAGTTGAAACGGCCAGTGTTACCATCTGCTCGATTGTGTCTGTGCCAAGATACGGTACCAGGGCTACAACTTGGAGTCAGAACTGAGAATGAAGAACAAGCTCTTTGAAAAATGACTAAACACCTTTTTTTTGAACTGGTTTCTCATAAATATTGTGCTTTAGGCTTTATACAGAAAAGCCGTTGAATGAGGGGACCGGACATTATTATGCCTTCTCAATGCATTATTTTGTTCTCCCATTTATACCACCTCATTGCTTCTCTTGGGCGACAGCAGGAATGGGCTTGCATTTATGTCTGTGCCCCATTTTGGATTGGAGTACATAGCTGTTGCATATGCCGTGCGCAGCACACTCGGGCGGGCACCAATAAAGCGTTGATGCCACTCGTAGATCACCGATCAGTCTCCTCTTCGCCGTCTTGTTGTCTCGATTGCTCTCCTTGCAGACTTTACGTTTCCACCTATCGTTCTCCCCTCCTATCTCTGTGAAACTTCGTGTAAGACACTGGTTCCTGGTGCCGACTGGAATGGATTGCAATTTGAAACACACCGGTGTCTGTGTGCCAGTAGCCCATTTGACAGAGCCCGATCAGCTTGGAACGCCAATTTCCCAAAACGTCCATCCGTAGCCCGTGGTTGTCAAAACTACTGTATGACTGCACGGAAGAGGAGCCGAGTCGTTCACCGATGGCGTGGCGTGTAAGCTCACGTCACCACGCAGAAGTCTTGGCTGTCAACTGGCTTCAGTGACGTCTACATTTTCAGCTCGATCGCCTTAATTCAAAAATACCAATCGAAATATGGGGATATAATTGAATCTAATTGGAAATGAAAGTTCTTGCATTGCATCTTCAGCTAGCCACTTCCTTCAATGTAGGCGCGGCTCGGGACGGCCCTTACGTCGGCCCGTCGGCAAAGGATCGATTTTGAATTGTGGGCGGCAAGGTCTTGTCTGAGACAGTCAATAGCTTCCGATTGGTAATAGTGGAGTATTCAGGCCTGACTTGTGCATACAGTAGGTCAATGTGACTCGGAAAGCTACCGCGATGTAGTCTTACAACTATAATGCAAGTCGTGAATTATGGTCCTTAGGAGGATTGAACAAGGAGAGGTAGAATTATACAAAAAAGGTTGGCTATTTTTATAGGAACCCCATCTTTGAATGACACCAAGCCAGGAGATGACACTGTGCTCACCAGAGAATCCCCAAATACTCCACCTCGAGTAGCTAAACCCCAATTAGCTCTCACAGATGGGTGTCGAATGCCGGTTGTTAGCACGGGTACGTATGTACCTTTGAGCCAGAATTGTCGTTCGTATGCAAGGGATGACGGATGCATTTCGTAGTCTGCCGTACGTTGCATGCAGAATTTACAACCCGCGGATACTCCATTGGTCGTCCACGGGAGTCAGAGTGCGCCCGCCTGTGTGTCTTGGTGAGGGTCGGTCTCGTCGTCGCCTGCATCAGCCTCTTTTCATTCTCAGTTGACTGAGTGGGGTGGCAATCGACGAGTCCATTTTCTCCTTCACTTCTCTGAGGTGGGGTTTAAAGTGTTAGTGTTAGAAGTCGCTGAGCGATACAGGGGATTACGGCCTGGCCAGCATCTTCGCCACCTTCAGGTTTGACGAACTCATTAATGATCTCCGAGCCGTCTCGGCTAGCTTACAATTGATGCCGCTCACCGGTAACGAATGAATCGTAGCCAGTTCAATCGTCTCCTCGCTGGGACAGCCCACCTCGATGCTAACTCGCCTACCCTGGAGCTTGTAGGTGTCCGGCGATATTATTTTCCACATGCACTTGTTGTCCACGCAGTTATTGAGTAGGGCAGGCGCCTAGATACTCGGACTTTGGGATTTCAGAGGCTAGATAACATCTTTTCTTTCGATGACAAGCTGGCTTGAGAGTACTATTGAATTGAGTGTTCGATGGCATAAATTACACCACGATATCCGAGTCCTTCACTTTAGACCATCTAGCAACCACCCTCTATCAGAAGCATACCTGCCGATTACAGAGGTGAAGGAATTTGGGTTGCTGATTGAGTGATCCACCTAAGGCTGCAAACATTGAGGAGGGTAATCTAGTAACTCAATTGCTTGTGTTTCTCATCGATCTCGTAGCAGGCTGAGCAAGAAAGCGATGAGACGAGGTGCGATAGGATCCCGCCGTCTGCGAATGATACTGGCCACCAGCGCGGCTTGGGCGGGCTGTGCTGCAGCCCAGGCGCCTCGGACTCAGTTAAATATAGACACCAAAGTGCACATTCATGCCCTTTCGCACACCATCTCATGTAGAGTGCACCATGTAAGCCTGCCTTACCGCCCGGTAGAATTACCAACTGCAGCTCACTCAACCAATAGCCCGTCAAGAGTCCATTGACTTCCCACAAGGATTTCACGAGGCGCTGAATAGTTGCCCTATTAATAGACTCTAGGAACCTGTGTCAATATTAACTGCACATTCCTTATCCAAGCAGATTCAAGCATTTCTTTGCCAGCCGCATCGCTCCAGTACCTAAGCAAGCTGAAGTAGTGGCTGTCTGATCCCGGTTTCGGTTGCAGGCGGCTTGCATAGCTTCGTCAGACAACCAATCCCTGCAGTTTAATTCCATTGTACCAGAGTTGGTCCAACCGGCGCCATATTTTGCCCTACAGCCTGGACATAAGGTTGGTGTTTGCGAGGAGCCTACACAGGTTCACTGCCCGTGGAGAGAATTAGGTTAAGAATCAATTCTTAGATTCACCCGCGTGACAACTTCCTTCATTAGCATGTTTGCGGCAACCCTTGGCTTCGGAAATAGGTCGAGAATTTTGCCTAGGTAGTCTCAAGCCGACTCCCTTCAGCCTCACAAGCAACCTCTACTGTCTGCCTAAAAATAACTCTGGCGTCACAAGAATCTGCACGTTGATGCCCTTTGGTATGAGGTGGCTTCCTTGGCATATGGCCTTTCAGCCCTTCCTCTCATTACATAAAGTCAATCGTCCTCGATTTTATCGATCGGATAATTTCCTCTCAAACTCCAACAATGCCTGCACTTGACTCAACACCGCTTATAGTTCCCCCTATAAGGTACCAAAGCCAAGGCATTTCCCTCTCAGACTGGATCACTCTTCTCACTTTGTGCCTGGCCCCTCTCATCGCACATATAGTCGTTGGCACCCCTTCACCATCATATCTTTGTGACAGTCGACCGAAATGGCACGAGAGAATATGCCACTACAACCCAACATCAATTCTCTGGCGCTACGCTGCGATTACAGATCGACGTATTCGGGCTAGATCATGGGATAGAGCTGATCTTGCGGCCACAAATGCTATATTCTGGACTGCACGAGGTTGGGATGGTTCCGAGGCTATGGTCAAGCACAGTCTCCCGTATTGTGTTCATCTACCAGACCATTCCAGAATTTCCGTGTTTTCGCGAGAAATGATCAAGACCCTTATTGTCACATTTCAAGGACTCCAGGCAATAACTCTCCTGTCGGGCGCCTTCATTGGTGAGGGTAATGCCGATTTTACGATGTGGATGGCGGTCGACATTATCTTCTTTCCACTCGCCCTCATCGGCTTGCTGAGGCTTTGTTGCGGTCTTTGGCTCAACGAAGAGTTCTCATATTCTGCCCCCTACGCAATCGCCTTGAGTCCTCAGCCAGCGAACTGCCATCGGTCCCCAGTGGACAGCCTTTTAGAAGCTCCCGTATCAACACAACTGAGTCGATTCCGCGAGACTTCCTTTTGGCCGAGTAGAGTGTTTCGCGCTCTATTTCTTCTAGCCACACTTGGGATGTTGACTTTAGCCATTTTGTATTTGGTTTCTGGCGGGAAGTACACGACTACTACCTTTGTTGTCATACTATTCTATCTCATATTTCTCGTGGCAACAACGCTTATTTTTCTATGTTACTTTGTCGGCGGCCATACAACAACAACTGTCATCCCCTGCATTACATCAGCTGGCTATAAACTCTACACCGGCATCGTTTTCGGACTCGCGATAGTGGCTGTTGTTGTCTCCTGCATCGAGACCAGAAAGACGCCGTGCGGGAAATACACCAGTGGTCATGGCACTAACGCGGATGTTCGCGCATGTTGGACTTCGGACACAGACGTTGTTTTATTGACAGCTGACCTTGATGGCACTTCTCTGGTACTACCTACTTATAACTTCACGGTAAATAGTAGTGACAGCCTGGTTGAAGTTAAACTTGATAAGCACGAAATGTTTGGCTTTGCTGGAATGTGCTTTGGCAAGGTAGAAGGGCTGTAGCTAGGGATTTGGAACTTAACACACAAGTTTGATAAAAGAATTAAGTGGTATAAGGTAATATGAGCTAGAAAATCAACACACTTAGGTCTTGAAGCGAATTCATGGAAACTGATGTCGGGGTAAACGTGGAAATTGTAGAATGCAATCATTCTTGTTATCCCTAATGAAGATCCAGCTACAACGCCGTGGGGACACTCGTGATATCAACCAAGACGACGAGAAGCTACGCGAAATTTTGCTCAATCAAAGGGAATATTTTTGGTAGATATGACGTTGCCCGACATAAGGGGTAAACCCTGGATTGGGATCCCCAACAGATGTTCGTAATCCCTCAACTAGGCACAGCCAGGCAGTGCAACTCTAAGAATAGAAAGAAGGTCGGAGAAAGAAAGCAACATTTTAAATGGAGAAGCAGTCCTGGGGAAGATCCAGCCTAGAGCTTGCCAAAGTGCAGCTCTGACTTGAGCATTCTATATCACGTAAATAATTACGGATATAGAAACTCGTCTAGAAAAGCGGCATGGTGCCGTATACCTCTTTCAGCTGCTCCCAAGTAACAGCCTTTCCGTAGATATGCTTTGCGACCATCTTGCCAGCCCAAAGGCTTCCTCTTGGTGAAGCCATTTACTGACGATGGGTGATCTCCGCACTTTTGGAAGCCATGTAGGTCGAAAGGGGCGTAAGATTCGAGTTCAGCGTCATGTCCACCTCTGGATTGTCCAGGGGCGGCTTCTTTTCTTGACCTTTCTCCATTTCACTTATGGACTCCACAACGAGATTCTTCAGCTCGACGATGGTTCGGTTCTCCTCGTCTGATAATCCTGGGAAAGTGACAAATTCTGGGCAGACTGACAATTGCTCGAGAGGGGCAGCGCTACCGGGATTATTACGGCTAATCGTTGCGCGTCGCTCTTTGTTACGCGTTATTTCCTCCCTCTACCGCAATAGCTTATTACAACTCCCTTTACCCAATTTTCACAATGTCACTCCTACGATTACCTCCCGAGACCCTGAGACAAATCTTTGATCATATTGGCTCGTCTTTTTTCCGCGAAGATTTAGGCCGCCTGACAGTCTGCAAGCAGTGGTTCGAATTCGCTCGTCCTGCGTGCTTCAAATCCATCACACTTTTTCAAGAGACCCTTCGAATTTTAATATCCTCTGGGAGTACTCAAAACCCGTCTCCGCTCAAAGACAGCTTGGAAACCCTAGATCTTGACCTAAGGGGATGTCAAGCTGAGATCTCCACACATGGTCCTCAAGAATATGTCCAGGAGTCGAATGCTTTGAAGGCTACGTCCTCGATTGAGGCTTCCAGAGACCGTCCGGTCGATACCTGGACACAAGTCCTGGATAATGACCTCGCCCAGCTTGCCATGTTAGCTCAACAATCTCGCAAGCTGCGTGTCTTACGCATACGAGCCTGGAGCTCCCCCTCTCCTGATCTCCTTGACAGCCCCGGGGATTATCTCTCACTACCCACGATGCAAGCTTTCCTCTCGGTGGAGAATATAAGCGTTCTAGTACTAGACCTATCAGTCAGCTTTCTCACTCCATCAGGAGAGCGAAGAGACGGTGGTCATATTTGTCCAGCTATCGGCGCCCTTCTTCGCACTCTCAGAACCCTTCACCTACGCATGCGTAGCATCTGCCCCGATGTTCTGAAACCCAGAGTTCCTAATGACAATCTACGCTTGAGCATGGCGGTCATTAACCTGAGTCTGACTACGGACCTACCGGGAATAACGTCGGCGGCTCACTCTAAACGATGCGATCCCCCTGGAGGAGGATTGCTTCAGCTGAAAGCGGATATGCAGAAACAAGCAGAAGCTCTTGCAACACGAATGGCGTCACCTAAAACCATAAGGATCCTGACTCATTCACTTCCACAATTTGAAACTCAGTCGCTGGACGTCTTGACTGGCAAGACTATGATACTGGACGACGATATGTCGTGGGACGAAGATGGCAAGACTGTTAGGGAGGACTCGGAGCCGGAATCTGACTTTTCAGATGATGACTTCTCTACTTTCTTAGATGAGTAATAGTATTGAATATGTCGAAGACCGAATGATTCTTGTCCTTCTTGGCAATTAAAGGTCAAAGCTCTCACAATGTACTTCTATGCTCGGTCCATCAGAACGGATACAGACTCCTGCGGTGTTCTTGACATCGGCTATCAATGACTTCGGACCACAGGCGGCAATCAATAGGCGCTGATTGGTCCCGACTGATTGTACCGTTTTGTTTATAGCTTCAGGAATCTTCAATCGCTCATATCTGATGTCGAAACGACTCTCCAAGTCTGTTGACTCTTGTGCTCCATCTAGAAGCTGATCTTGCTCTTCCCCACCAAAGCTATGCTGCATAGTAGTCAAGGCAAGACGGTGTAACGATTCGGCTGGTCCGCCCTGACCTATCTGTGAGAGGAAGTCTCCAGAAGCCATGAGAAGTGGTGTACTGCTACCAGGAGAAGAATGGTACAGAGGAGAGTTGACAATTGACTCTCCGGTTACATGCAAGACCACCGTGAAAAGCGATGAATGACTGCCTAATTCATCCAAGTGCTCGGAGAACCATGTTAGGTTTTCTAGAAGTAAACGAATAAATACGGGATCTTTGAAGAAGGTAAGGTGAGAAGTTACCTTTATCTCGTACTGTCCAGATGAAGTCCACGTGTTGTGGCGATCCTGGCTCAAGCTGCGAGAGCAACTTATTGGCCAAACCAAAGGTAAAAGCGGCTCCACTTCCACCAGCAATGAAGATAATTCTGTCAAAGTGTTGCAGTTCTGGAAGCGATCCGTATGGCCCCTCAACGGACGCTTTGATCACTCTACTCGGGTTTGAAACCGCATACTTGTAAAGATCTCTAGTAAATCCCGCGTGCCTCTTCAGAACTAACTCAAGCCCTGACGTCGTACTTGATGCAATGGTAAAGGGATGCGCTTCGAAGAGCCGAATGCTAGGAATCCACACAAAACAGTGTAATCCTGGACTGGAACCAACTCGTGGCTTCTTCAAGAGTAATCGAATTCCACCACCAGGAAGAGGGTGAATAGTGGCGGTATTTTTGTGCAAATTGAATAGCAAGCTTCCCCATCGGAGCAGGCGGTCGAAAATCCATATTGTAGCAGCGATCGACATGATTATTGGGATTCTGTTTACCCAGAACGGCCGATGAAGCGCAGCAAACAGAATAGTCACAATAGCACCCAGGACGTGGATAACGTAGAAGACCTCATAATTCCGATGCCGAAATATACCGAGGAATAGGATTAGCATACCCGCACCAGAGATAGAGCCTTCGAGGTTGGGGCGGTTTAAGAAGACGTCCCATCGGTTTTTGCTGCCAAAACGCATCATGTATAGAATTGCATGAAGTAGCATTTGTGCGATGGCGGTATATCCAACGATACGATGAAAGAAGTTGAGGCGGTTATAGGTTTTCGCGGTCAATAGACGTAAGGGAGTATTTCTCAGGCCAAAGACTACTGCTAATATTATGTTGGCAGCAGTCATCCTGAGGTGTAAATGAGTTAGCAGCGCTCGGGACAACAGTTAAACAGAAGGCATACCACCCCAGTCTAGCGGCTGGGTTGCTCAATTTCCCAGCCTCAACCCTGATGATGCACAAAGTGATATTGACAATCAAATACGTCGCAGTCAAAACAGCATGCCCTAGGGAAGGGAAGCTATCTATTTGGCGGATTGCATAGCTTCTCAGCCTCCTGGAGACTATTAGTGGGTGCACCGTAGTTTCAATTTTATTTATCCCTTACCGAGAGATTTTTAAGCCAGTCCGAAAGCCTGGCACTCGTCGGAAAGATGGTGACGAGGAATATCGGTATCTGGCTGTGATGAGACGCCCGTAACACAGAAGGGCAAAAAGAAGAATAATGCCTAACAGTGTGCTGGCATACACCTTCAAAACCCATTCATTGACGAGCTGCCTCGGTTTTATTGGCTTGGGACTCTCCGGGAACGTTGTCATGATCGAGATGGAGTCGAAGTGTGCGTTCTAGCACAGCGATGCTCAAGTGCACGAAGAAAACGAGCTGTTTCGGATCGATGCATACCATATTTTGGCAAGTCCGTCAAGATAAAGGTAAGATCATGAGCACAATGTACCAAATGACACGGGTGCGGGTTGACATGACGAAGTCACAAGGGATGATTTAAGCTCGGAATTAAAGACGGCGTACACACCTCTGGGTGCATACATGTGGCTGCAGGGCACAGATGACCCATAGATTTCCCAAAGAGGCCTAGATACTTAGGGCAGTGCAGATTGATAAGTCTCGTAACTCCGAAGCATCCCGACATCACGAGACTTGACCGAGTAGTAATAGGTCTCTTCTTTAGACTATTGCTTAGACTACGTAATCACCCAAGGCATCAGTCTTCTTGCAGTGGATCATTTTAGAGCGATTGTCGCATTTGACGCTACTTGCTTATTAGACTAGTACCACCATCCGCTGGTGAGCGACCTATTAATCCTTCAATGTTAGAAGGCCGCAATTGTTTTGTACCAAAAGTTTACCACATATAGCTCGTTGTTATGCTTTTAGGCTCGGCCGAATGTATCAAAGATTGTATGAAAGCTGTGGGCTTTAGATGCGATGCCATGGTTCACGAGCTGGTGCTTAACCTGAGATAGTCGCTCCTCCAGCCACTGGATGTGGGTTTCCCTTCGTAACTGAGATTAATGATGGGATTATTGGCATCTTCAAAAACTACAACGAAGTTACTCGGTTGGATTTCGGGCGATTTTCTGTGTCAGCACGAGGTTGTTGACTTGTCATGCCAGCTGCTTTGCAATTGGGGCAAGTGTTGGAGCGATCACAGCGAGTCTAATGCAATGTCCGGCGTAGCCTTATACTCTAGAAATTCTTCAGCTAGCACCTGCCTTCCGTATCTTGCGACCTTAACACTGCAGATAAATCGGGACGTTAGCCAGGCGTTGCGTCATGGAGAATGAAACATATCGCACGTGGGAGTAGTGGCAGCCGTTGGCCCCTCGCTCGAATCGTCTCCTCGCCGTGCATGCTCGACACCATATAGGCCAGGCTTGTCTTTTGGTTGCTGACGTACGTCTGTGGGTTGTCAAATAAGAACTGTAAATTGGCGAGCGAGGCGCCGAGGATCCTTCGTCCCCCGGGCATGTGGTCTCCGGCTCTCTGGTACTTGTTACGTCTTAGGCAGTGCGAAATTGAAGCACTAAGCTTGTTCTACAACGGCTAGTGTTCTAGTTAGTCACTAAGCTGAGGTTACTATTGATGACACATTAACGATAAGCTCGCTGAAGGTTGCTATTAAATTCTTGAAACCTTGTTTTAATCGCGTGGTTCACAACTACCTCGACACGCAACGAAAGGTAACGCAGGTATCATAGCGCTGTTATCTAACCACATATGATCTATCCAGAGGCATACCATTTACTCTAATGAACATTGTAATCTTGCGATACAGACATTCTGCTGTCCGCAGCGAATGAACCTCCCATTTACTACCTCTAACTTTGCCCCTGGCATGATCATGGTGTTTCCACTTTGTGTTGAGGCTTCTGGCCGTAAATGATTGTCCTGTATCGACAGATCGTGAGCAAGCATTCTGTCTAAGTAGAGTGGAGTGGGATTGAAACATACATATCGAGATAAAAGTGAAGGTGTGGGTTGGTTAGCTCCTTGCGTAGGTCGACAAGATACATCTGTGCGTCATCGTATGTCCACTTTGAATACGGTACAGTCTCATTAGCCTGACTCCTGATAGAGTAACGGAAGATTCGACGAGGCTTACGTCCAGCAGCTCTGTAAGACCGCGAATAGAGAAGCCCTCGAGGGCTTGTAGGAGAAATTGGCGGTTCCACGCTCCCCAGTTCTTGAGCTGCGGGTCCTTAGGCCAGGTTCCAATGGGGACCTTGACTCTACGCTCAACAACACCAGCGAAGCCAGCTTCAGTCATGCTGACGGCATCCTTATCGCCCCAGAAAAAGGACTTGCCAGTAGCCTGGCCAATCTTCTCAAATATATCCACCCATGTTTTAAGCGGGGATTTGGGCTTGAAGCTATCATCATCAGACTTGGCAATACCCCATAGTTCTACATGCTCAACCCAGCCGCCGGGCTTAAGCGATCTGAGCCATACAGGTTAGTTTATCCTCGTATGAGTTGACAGAGGGAAGGGGATGTAGGGGGCTAACTTGAAAGCTTTCTTGTAGAACTCAGTAGTATCCGGGATGCAGCCTGTCATGGCGCGAAGGTGCAAGAAGTCAAACTTGTTTTCGGGATACGTCCATGGTTTGTTTATGTCATCTACCTCGAACTTGCAGTTGGGTGGGACAAAGCTAGGCTGGATGGGCGATAGGTCGACTCCAAGAACCTCGGCAGACGGGTATTGGTCTGCGAACTCACTGGGTATAGCATTAGGAAACGACCGACGAAACAATGACGTGATGAGACTTACATGGCCCAGCTACCGGTGCCACAGCCTACATCCAGTACAGACTAAGTCCTTGGTAAGCATATACTAAAACCATGTTAGGCCAGGTGAGGCAATACCTGTGGGTTCTCCCCAATGGGAGCCGCAAGGATCTCGCCATTCATGATGATTCGGTACATCTCGTGCCTAACCTTAAGTTAAGTACTTGACTCAAGTAAGATTTAGGAACCTCGCGATGAGTAGACTCACATGAGGTCTTCAGCATCCTGCTGGCGATCATCGTTTGGGCCCCTTTTTGCTTTAGCTTTAGAAGATCAAGTGCGATGCTTAAGTAATGGGTGGGACTCACCAGTAGTCGCCATCCTGGTACGCGTGGTACCTGCGCCCATTCTCCCATTTATAATTCAGGATTGAGGACCTGAGAGTCTCCGTGTCCGTGACTTGGGACCTGCAGGTTGATTAGAGAACAGAGAAATTATAATAAACCCAAGTTACGGTGTGGCCTACGAGCTGGCATAAGCTGATTCAGCATCGTTGTCCTGCGCGAATAATGGGTCAAGTTTTTAGCATTGGGTAGAATCCTGGCGCAATACGGCGAGGGCGGGGATTCGTACAACTTCAATCAGGCCGCCAGTGGGTTGCTCAGTCTGGGGTTCGGGCGTTTTGGTGGACGACCGAGTAGGCGGTGTCGCAGGGTCCTTGGGGGAAGACATACTGAGAGGATGAAGCAGTTGAGGAGTTCAAAATGTGATTCGGGAGGAAGGGAATGAGTTGTATGGGACGGGGCTTAAGACAAAAAACGTGGCAGCTACACTAAGAAAATAGACTTGTGGGTCTGCCGTCGGGCCGTTGGTGAAACCGTCGGACTAGTTCCCCTTTAGAGTTCAATTTCCGTTTTAGGGGATGCCTTGATACTCAAGCTTGTGTTATAATAATAGATATAAAAGATATTGTACAAGAGAAGTTATTTTCTCTATTACCTCGTTCAAACCAAAACTTGTCCTATACTGTTTTGCTAACATTTAAAATTCGAAAGTCTATACCCATCCCTATGTGCTAACTGATCCTAATATCCTTGCTTATTATGTCTCACGCTCAGACCATTAGCGAAAAGGCGTTCGGGACTCGTTCCAACTGGGCTATGGGCCCGCGGCACCTAACCCCTCGGGCTATGTGGATCTGCCTCGTTCATGCTAACCCCTCGAGTTCTGTCTATCTGCTAGTGATTAATGCTTGTTAGAGTGGACAGTCGTGGGAATTTCCGTAGTATTCTGGTTTGGTCAGACTGTGGAGCACATCACACCGGTTCTCACCAGATGCGCGGGCCCACGGAATCTGTCGATACCACAGCATTCTCTGAAATGGCCGTCGCTGGTAATAAATCAATTCTTCTTTAGGCGACATTGATAAAAAGTTAAGTCTGCTACCGTCTTTTCGATACCGTCTAATTAATACCACCTACGGAACAATTAAAATCAACACGAACATCACCAAAACCATGGAAAATATCAACATCGAGCGGCTGACCCCACTAGACCTACTCATGCCAAGGACAGACATCGGAGCCCTCTTAGTATTTCGAACAACTGAACCAATCTCATCGGTCTCACCAAGATTCTAGCATGGCTTGGACGGTCTCCTGAAGCAAGTGCCGTGGCTATCTAGCGAGTCCTCCCAACGACACCAGCTTCAACTCCGCGGAACGCACCCGATCTCGAACTTCAGTGGAAAGCAAACGACCCTATACCTACAATTTTCGACAAAGGCTCAATCTTCGGGTCCTTTGACACCTTGTAGAAGGATGTCATACCTCCGTCGGCTATTCCTGCAGAGGTATGGCCGGCGCCGAACATGATTGACGACGCTCTTTTTGCCAATGGAGCGCCTGTCTTTGCTGCAATTCTCTCTCGATTCTCCGACAAGCAAGGGCTGGGTCTTTGTATCTGTACTCATCACAATGCAGTAGACGCAATTAGATTCTCAGAGTTTGTGAGGTTGTAGGTTAAAAACACTGCTGGACTTTGCTCTTCGTCTTCGAATCTAGGCCAAGGCAGGCTTACACAACTCTCCAACGCGCTCTCTTCTGATTGCCAAGCCGTCTCGTCCAACTCGCTGGACAGTCTTTTTATTCCTATCCTGAGTACTCTAGGGTGCCTCCAACTCTGCCAGAAGAATTTCCGTCATGCACGTCTAAGGTGCTTACAATTCTGGATGGCTAGATTAATGCGATCAAACAAGTCCTGCGCGGCTACATGACCACGGTGCCAACGACAAATACTATAGTCTGCGCTTGTTTGGTCCGCAATCAAACCTTAGGTACAACGTCCGAACCCCTTTTGACTGTATTTTCACATGAGAATTAGCCTTTGAATTCTTCGTAGACACAAGCCCAAAGCGTGGGAGACTTACCATCCAGTACCGCAATGACCAGTCGTCGTGCCGCAGAAACCGCCCGAGCTGCAGCATTGGTTGTTGAAATCGCCGCCATTACAGGTCAAACCCCCTTTGCTAGCGCCACAACTGCCATCCACCGAAGGAATATTGGTCGTGATACACGTGTTGGAGAAGCTCGATTGGCTATGTTCCACATATTGGTCAGTGACACTTGAAAAGGGGAGAGGGATACAGGGGAGAGGGATACTGGGGAAGATGAACTTACCATCCCTGACCGCAATGGTTGGCCGTGTTACCACAGAAGCCTCCACCCGAGCAACACTTGCCAAAGGTCGAGCCGGAGCACGTCTTTCCATTCTTGCCGCATGCACCGTCGGTAGAGATACCACCGGAGCCACCAGTGCAAGTGCCGAAGCCGGTCTGGCAGCCAGCGCCGCAGTGGTCGGTTGTCTTTCCACAGAAACCACTGGAAGAACAACAATCGCCAAAAGTTGATCCTTTGCAGGTTTTACCATTCTTGCCACAAGCTCCATCGGTTGAGATATTCCCCCCACTTCCGCAGGTACCGAAGCTGGTCTGGCAGCCAGCACCACAGTGGTCAGTTGTCTTGCCGCAGAAACCACTGGAAGAACAACAATCCCCAAAGGTCGATCCCTTGCAAGTCTTGCCATTCTTACCACAAGCCCCGTCAGTTGAGATATTCCCCTCGCTTCCACAAGTACCAAATCCGCTCTGACAACCAGCACCGCAGTGGTCTGTCTTATTGCCGCAGAAGCCACTTGACGAACAGCAATCTCCAAAAGTCGACCCCTTACATGTCTTGCCATTCTTCCCGCAGGCTCCGTCGGTTGAGATATCTCCTGAGCCGGAACCGCAAGTACCGAAGCCACTCTGACAGCCGGCACTGCAATGGTCTGACGTGCCGCCACAGAAACCGCTGGATGAACAACAGTCTCCAAAGGTCGACCCTTTGCACGTTTTGCCGTTCTTGGCGCCGCAAGATCCATCAGTTGAGATGTCTCCGGAGCCGGAACCGCAAGTGCCAAAGCTGCCCTGGCATCCAGCGCCGCAGTGGTCTGATGTTCCACCGCAGAAACCGCTGGATGAACAACAGTCTCCGAAGGTTGATCCTTTGCAGGTCTTGCTGTTCTTAGTGCCACAAACCCCATCCGTGGAGATATCCGAAGCCCCTCCGGAGCAATCCCCAAAGGTCAACTGGCAGCCGGCACCACAATGATCTGCGGTACCGCCGCAGAAGCCACTCGACGAGCAACAGTCTCCGTAGCCTGATCCCTTGCAGATCTTGCCGTTCTTGGTGCCGCAGCTCCCATCCGTCGTGACGTTGGCGGCGATGGAGCAGTTGCCGAAGGTGACCTGGCATCCGGCACCGCAGTGTTCAGTGCTGTCGCCGCAGAAACCGCCGGAGGAGCAGCAGTCGCCATACGTGGACCCGAGACATGTCTTGTCGGAGCCGTTGGCACCACAGTGGCCGTCGGTGCTGACATTGCCCGTGTCTTTGCAGGTGCCGAACAGCGTCTGGCAGCCAGAGCCACAGTGGCCCGTCGTATCACCGCAGAAGCCGCTGGAGGAACAGCAGTCTCCGTACGAGGCGCCCGTGCAGTTGTACTGCTTTGTGCCGCCGCAGGAGCCGTCTGGCGAGGGGCTCCCCGGGCCGGGCGCTGGGGCTGATGGGGCGTTGCAGTTCCCATAACCAACTTGGCTGTTGGGCTGTTAGTCACGAGATGGTGCGGTTTGGGTGTAAGCGGTTGACTTACCATCCGTCTCCGCAGAAGGCCTTGGAACGGCCACACAGACCGTCCTTGGAGCAGCAGGCACCCCACGAGGGCGAACACACCCAGCCTGGAGTCTCGCTGCCGCAGGTGCCGTCCTCGGTGATAATGCCCGTTTGCCACGGCGGGATGGCCTCGCCTGTCGTGGTCTGGGCTATGACGCCCGAGAGGAAGAGCCCAAGCCCAAAGAGTGTCTGAAACTTGTACATGGTGACGACTTCTGCTTGGGTTGACGGTCTAAGGAGTAGCCGGCGAAAGAGCCTTGGTCAAGTATCGCTGCCCATTCCATGGTACTTGCTACTAGTTATACGTTTGCTTAGTGAACGCTCGGCAAATCTCTTTTGAGAATCGAGTCTAGTGCCAGGACCGCGTGCGTATCATTCATCTTACCCCTGGGGTTCGCTTTGTTTTTTTCCTAGAGGTCCGGAGGAAGACTTCACAAATTCGGGTCGCCCGTTAATGCAAGTGCTTACTTACCTCTTAGCCCCG
>QGQB01000025.1:39594-181392 GCA_003385265.1 Neonectria hederae
CCCCCCCCCCCTGCAGCACTGCAGACCGCTGTATGCCCCTTCTGTACAGAGGTCTCGAACGTATAGGCCCATTTAAAGAGTAGTATATTAAACCCCTTGTATGTGTGTAAGTGTAACGTGTGGTTAGAACTTTCAAGTGTTCCTCCGCGTACTCGGATGTGTTTAACTGTAACTGGCAAGTGATGTATCGGACTAGTCTAGTTAGGTTTCTTACTTGCATCGGAGTAATCACCTAGAATAGACAGCTTTGAACGCGAGTGGCTGCGTCGGACTATGCCTGGCTTTAGCCCGATCTTTAATGGAGACTTTGCATGGGCTTTAACTGCAAGTGGCTGTGCTAGCCTTACCGATGCTACCTGGAAGTGGCGGGAGCCATGGGTAGACCGGCTCGGCCCTTTTGGTTAACTAAGAGTGGCTCGGCTGAAGCATTCATTCCTTCGCGCCCATTTCGATTTTCTATTTTCCTCGTATTATTGGACATCTGACAATAAAAGGGTCACATCGCGCCAGGAACATAAGTGGCGAAGCCTCTTCAAATTTGGGGTCCGTCCGGCTTCTCGGTGCCGGATTTCGGACGACAAAAGCAAATTGCCAGTATAAGGCGCAAACGCTCCATAGCCCTGGTAGGGTCACCGCCAGCAAGCACGGTTCTCCATGACCTCGGTTCTCACCGAGTAACGTAGTAATCTCTCTTAGTCGTGGGGCTGAGTTACATGGTTCAACTAGGTATTGAATCCTGGAACTATGTCCGAGGTAAGTTGCAAAGATACCGATTCAGCCCCGTGACAGGCATGGTTTGCGAATAGCAATATCGCCTCGGCCAGGACAATCATATGGGCCTTATATATACACTCTGCTGTTTGGTGCTTTATGTGCTCTGTTCAGGACAGCGTCGAAAGCGAGAGAACAGCGGTAACTAGTTACCATGCCGCGTCCAGGGACCAGCAGCGTCGCTCTTTGGGTCATCGCTAGTCTCGTTCTTCTGCTTTTCGCGTCGCCTCTTCTCTATACTCAGATCAGTTCTTCTGGCTACCAGCCACTTCAGCATCGCAATTTTGCTAATAGCAAGGTCGTCCGCTCCGAGGATGCCGCTTTCCTCTCCCAAAGAGCAGCCACGGGGCCATTCCGCGGACCTGCCCATCAGAACCCGGCCAAAGCACCACCACAACCTATGCCAGAAGCCGTTGAAGCGCTCAATGAAGAACCCACCGAGTCGGGCTTTGTGCTGGCTGGCCGAGACATGCATAACATGCTCACGAAGCGTGATGGCCCCCTGCGGTGCGACGACGCGCCTTGCATCGATGGCAGCTGCTGCGGCAAGAACAACATCTGCGGCTATGGCCCGGATTACTGCGGAGACGGCTGCCTTTCGCAGTGCAATGCGACGGCCATGTGCGGCGAGTATAGTGAGAATGCTGATATGCCGTGCGGTATGAAGCTATGCTGCTCGGCGACGGGCTGGTGCGGTGTAAGTGGGATGACGGCTCCTTTCCTTGATACCTTGTTCCCTCTAACATTGAATTAATCCAGACAACTGAGGCGTATTGCCACAATGCCGACCCTATTCACAACACCTTGCCATGCCAGGCGGGCTACGGGTCGTGCTCCATGACGGGCCCGCCATCTTGTGCGGCTGGCGGTGGCAGCACCAACGGCCGTACCATAGGTTACTACCAGTCATGGAATGTTCGCGACCGGGCCTGTAACAAGGTCTCGCCCGCGCAGCTCAACACTACCGGCTATACCCATCTGTTCTACTCGTTCGCATCCATTGACCCGGGCACTTATCGGATCACGCCCGCTCATTCCGACGACCCGGCCATGATGCGGGAGTTCACCAACCTGTCCAAGGGCGGCAAGCTGCAGACGTGGATTGCCATCGGCGGCTTCGACTTCAGCGACCCGGGCAAGTCAACCCACACGACGTGGAGTGATCTATGCTCTACCAAGGAACGTCGTGCGGCCTTTATCAGCTCCGTCAAGGACTACATGGACACGTACGGTTTCCAGGGCGTCGACATCGACTGGGAGTATCCCGGCGCACCGGAGCGTGGCGGTAAAAAGCTGGCCGACACGCGCAACCTGGCCCAGCTTGTGCGAGAAATGCGCGCAGCATACGGCAAGGCGTATGGTATCAGTCTGACGCTTGCCCCTGACTACTGGTATCTTCGCTGGTTCGACGGCAAGGCCATGGAGCCGTACGTTGATTTCTTTGGCTTCATGGCCTACGATCTCCACGGATCGTGGGATGCCGACGTCCTAACCCTCGGCAAGCTGGTGCGCGGGCAGGCCGACATTCGTGAGATTTCTAGCAACACGGTGCCGCTTTGGTTCGATGGCTTGAACCCGTCCAAGATCAACTTTGGGCTTGCCATGTATGGTCGTGGATATACGCTGGCCGACTCTAGTTGCAATGATCTGCTATGTCCCTTCGCGGGCCCGAGCAAACCGGCTCCTTGTACCAACTTCGGGTATGGAAACTCTGCCCTTTCCCCCTCAAATATTGGTGTAATGCTGACCTTCTCTTGTTAGCGGTGTAATGTCCCTGGTCGAAATTAAGCAGCTGATCAAGCGGCTCGGACTGACGCCAAAATACCTGCCCGAGTCCATGATGAAGCAGATTACCTGGGATGACCAATGGATTGGCTACGACGATGAAGAAACGTTCGCCGCCAAGAAGGCCTTCGCTGATAGCAGATGCTTCGGAGGAACCATGGTGTGGAGTATCGACTTCCAGGTGCCTGGCTCTGGGGCCCCCGATGACGATCTTGAAGTTGTCTATCTGGCCCCTGAGGTCTACTCCGACACACCTGCTCAGTGCACACCCCCTTGTGTGATGGTATTCCCGCCCTCCGCTCTGCCTTCGGTCACGACGATTTCTATCCCGCCGTATACGTCGTCGATCGTTGTGGGCACAGGGTCTGACAAGACAACCATGACGATCACGGTCCGGCCGCCAGCAATTACGACCAGCACGATGGGCTTCTTCAACATCAATGCCACCTCGAGCCAGGTGTCGGGTACACTACATCTAACCCAGAGTGTTGACGTGCCACCGGTTGTCACGACCGTCACCGACAAGGACGGCCTCATCTATACCCGAACCCTGTACCTGCCGCCCTGGCCGCTCATCACGCTTGGCCCACCTCCGCCAGGTGGATGGTCCTCGGGACCGGGACAGACCGAAGAGCCAGGAGGTTCCGGAGGCAGTAACCCGGCTCCGTCGTGGCCGCCCGCATCCGTTCCGCTCACCCCCGCGCCCGGCGGTGAACCAACTCCAACGCCGGGAAACCCCGGCGGTGGTCTCGGCACGGCCACCGTCGTAACGGCCTTCCGCACCGTGTTCGCTGCCGGCCCCACGGTCACGACCATAACCCCCCCGGCCACCATCAGCCCCGTGACGCACGTGTGCAGCAGCCCGCTCACGCTGAACGACGCCGTGTACACGCTGCACTGCGATGGCACCACCACGTTTGGCTTCCGCTGTCCGGCGACCGAGGTGCTGACGTTCGAGGCCTCCAAGACCACCACCGTCACCGTCGGCTGCACGGCCTTTATCGGCACCACGGGGCAATCTGGGTCTGAGCCGACTGTCTGGCCGCCATCATGGGAGCTGTTGCCGGTGGACAAGGATGTCAGCGACGAGGGCGAGGACGACGACGGGGATGGACCCAAGTACAAGAGCAGTTGCAAGCTGTGGTTCTTTGGCGTGAGTGATCCAGTTCTGCTTGTCTCCATTTCCCCCTTACTTTTTGCTAACACCGCCGTGACAGGTATGCATCAAGTGGGAGGGCATCATCATCGGAGGCTGGGAATGGAACCTGCCCACGGGCATCTGGGGTCCCGGACCGCCACCGCTGGACAAGATCAAGCTCCCGCCCAACATCCGCATCCAGGGAAAGCTGCCGCCTTGGCCCAAGATCACGTAGGTGGAAGACATAACTGACAAGAGGGAACGAGTGCCGTAGCTAACAACAGTGCCATAGTGTCGGCCCCGGTGGCAAGCCAACATACCCTCCCAAGCCCGCCGACTGCGAGCCCACGGAAGCCTCACTCTGCATCACCACCAGCTCGTTCGGTACCACCGTTTCCAACGGTGCCACACGTACGACGGCCACACAGGTCAAGTCCACATGCGCCACCATCACCGGCTGCAACCTCCGTGACGTCGAGGCCACAAAGACGGGGGCCTCGTGCGCGCTGAAAACCCCAGGGGCCCTGGATCGCAGGGATCGGGACTGGTGGGAGTGCGATACCCCGATGGCCGACGGCGTCATCTTGCCCGAGAGGCCCTGGGTCCCACAGGACATTGCAAAAATCCGAGACATGCTCAAAGAGCGAAAGGATGTTTTGGGTGATGACGCGAGTTTTGAGGAGTTTACAGCCGTGGACTTACAGTTCACTGCCTACTTTTTCGTCAAGAACATGGGACTCCAGGCACTCCTCTACTTAAACAAAGCCCCCGAGGTAAGATCCCCTTCTTCCCCCCCTCGTCAGGGATTTCCATGTCCTGGTTTTGCTGATGCGAGTTGTGCTTGCGCCCATCACTCAGATCAAACGGGCGTACTTCTTCGAATATGAGAACAGAATCCGAGGTCTGGGCAAAACGCCGTACGATCCTCCAGCTCCACCGCCGGCGAAGAAACGACGAGCGCGCCGTGGCAGCCCGAATGGCACACCGGCCTCGTCCCCGACGCTTTCCAAGAGAAAGCCCGATACAGAGAAAGACTCCAAATGGCATCTGGCGCAGATCTCGGTTCCAAAAGACGTGGCCTTCCGCAAGGATGGACCCTACACGTATGACTTTGACGACAGTCTAGGCCGAGGCCAGACCATCTTCATCCTTGACGACGGCTTTCAGGATATTCCTTCGGTGCGTGACAACTCCCCCTCCTTTTGGCAGTACCAAGCATGATGTGATGGCAGTGCTGACGACCCGGGTCCCTCGGTATAGGAGTTCGGTGGGAACGTCGACGGTGTACTGCTGAGAAAGTACGGTAACGGTCTGACCGAGACCGAAGACCACGGCACGCTCGTGGCAGCCTTTGCAGGTGGTAAAACCCTCGGCGTGGCCAGAAACGCAAAGATGATTCATGTCCAGACACCCCACGAGCTGGATATAAGATGGCCTGTAGAGAGGTTCCTCGAGGCTCTCATCAACGTTGCCAACAGATGCGCCGGGACCAGGGACTCGACAGTCGTGAACATGTCGTGGGGCCTAGGGCTGGACTCCGCGAATGAACAGGTTTGGCATATCATGAGTAAGGAGTCTCCGTCTCATGCGAGGTTACAGAGAAAAGCTTTGCTAACAGTCTGACGTTTAGAATGGCTAATGCGGGGCATGGAGTCCAGATACGGAACCATGTTCGTCGTCGCTGCAGGAAACGACGACAAACCTGTGCAGGATATGCCAGCCCTATTGGTAGGGCGACGCGAGGACGTACCTAACATGATTGTGGTCGGCGGATCGACCAAGGAAGGCAAGAAAACACCAGGAAGTGACCACGGAGACTTGGTCACCGTGTTCGCGCCTGGAAACGAGCTACCTTATCCGGCCAACTGGCCGTTCGAGAAGCAAAAGGGCGACGTGGCAGTGGGAACATCTTTCGGTAGGTTATGTCTTGCGGCTAGCCCCCCTTCTCAGCCAGTGATGATAAGCACCAGAAGCTAACTTGATATTCTCACTGCGTATCAGCGGCACCAATGGTCGCCGGACTCGTTGCTTACATCCGAGCGCATCCAGGCATGAGCGCTCGTGCACCAGGCGATGTCAGGGCCAAGATCATACAGCTCTCCAGGAACATCAAGCTCGAGCCAGATGTCGGCAGTGATAAAGTAAAGGTGGCTTGGAACGGCCAGAGCGGAGACCAGACGTGCGGGACGACTAAGAGCCGTCGCGGGCTGCTGGGCCTCTTCCGGCGTCAGGACGACAACTGCCCGCTGCCCGGCGGACCGGACAATCCAGGATCGCCCGGCCCCCTGCCGCAGGGCCCGCCGGTGACCTTCACCCGGGGGCCCGCGGGACCGACCTGCACGGCCACCTGCGGCAAGCTCTGCAGCGGCTTCTGGTGCGGGCCGACGCCGACCGGTCCTCCGCCCGAGCTGTCGCCCGGCCCCACATCCGGTGGCGGCATACCCGTCAACTGCGTCTCGTCCACCGTCACGGTGTCGTGCAACGGCGCGGGCGTCGGCAAGGAATGCCATACGTCGACCAGCTGCCTCGCCACCGGCCCGGCCGGCCCGTTCCCCACGCTCCCGCCCGACGGCGTGACGTCGTTCCCGGCCAACTGTATCTCGACCACCACCTTCACGTCGTGCGGCCTCGGCGGTGGTGCCGGCCATGCGCCCGCCTGTGTGACGGGGTCGGCCTGCGCGGCCACCGAGGCCCCCTCGCCTACCAAGACGACGAACCCCAAGCCGACAGTTACATGGACACCCCCTTCGGGCTTCCCCAGTCCAAAACCGATTCCGTCAGTGAGTTCGCAGTGCGCCGCCGCAGGTTGTCGACTGTACCCGAGTATAATGGAAGCTTGCGACATCGCCGCACAAAGCTTCATCAAGGCCCCCAACGACAAGTTCGGGACCGGGTAAGTTTCTCTCTCTCTTTCACCGTAACCTACCCACTAACGCGCCTTTAGCGACAGCAAGATAACTTCCTCCGTGTGCATAGACGGCACTGACAAATCAAACGGCACGCCGGTTGGCTGCAAAATCAAGTTCTTTGAAGAGGAAACGGAGGGTTCCCAATGCCTCTGGACTGGTAAAGAGGCCGCGCAGTGGTACAGCAGCCTTCGAGGCGAGTGCCCGACCTGCGGTTGGCTAGTCGACGATTACAGTGGGTGTGGCATGCAGATCAAGTTCATGGATCGATGTTCGGACCCTGAGTAATTTTGAGGACGTGGACATTGTCCTGAAAACGAGAGAGTCTCGCCGCAACGTTTTTGTATCTTAGAGCTAGCATAATATGATGGTTCAAACTAGCCAATACGGAACGAGGACCGTTTCATACGCTGCGGTGTTATGTGCTATTACTCTGTAAACCCGGAGAACATAAAATTACTCCGTGACTGTTGATCTACTCGCCAACCGACATCGTACGCAGTCATTTGCCTAAGCTGCTGTAACACCGTATGCTGCGTGTTGTAAATACATAATATCCGCCTCCCCTCTAAAACTAATTGTACTGATTACAGTATACTACTGCCTTGGTTTAGATCGACATTCAAGTTACTCTTATAGAGCACTAGTCCCACAGTTGGTTAGGATATGTTCGACGTGACAATCAAAGTGAAAGCCTAACTCCTCAGCCTTAATCACGACCTGACATGCCAGCGCCCAGTGGTAATTCAAAATGGAGCCCACAGCCTCCCGGGTGAAAGATGGTTTGTTTGCATCGCAAACATATATACCATACATGGTGTAATATTTCGTCATCCGTATTGCTAGAGCAACAATGAATAATGATAGAGACTGCAATACCAATTGGACTAGAACGTTTATAGCTCGGGAAGTCATGGAATCGACGCGCTAGGTATATATCCGGGTCGAAGCTGACGGATATCCTGCTTGGGTGAGACGTGAATGTAGACTATTGTTTAACTACAGCATTGATGCAGACTTGTTTACAGTTGTTAGGTCTTTATCTCCGCTGAGCAATTCGTGGGAGCTTTTAATGAGGTACCGGTATGTCATCTTTGAACATAGTTTGCTACCGAGGTCTTAGGGAGAGCTCCTCGGTTACTTTCGTACACGCGTATCTCATGTGATCGACAACGATTACACAGGTGCCAAGCAATACCTACTAGATACTATGTAAGCTGTCTGTGCCTAGGCACCCGCTGTAGGGGGGTCCTTACAGTTGCACCCACACAACAGGGCTACATATGAAATTATGGGAAGATTAGCAAAGCGGTGCTAGTTAATAGTTCAATCAGCTACATCTATTTAATTGGTCGCTTATCTCTGTAACGTTAGTCTGTACGAATAATACTTCGTTAAACTTCAGTCAATCCAACACGTGAGATAGCGCCACGCAACTAGAGTGGCTTAGACTAGCGGCTTGGGATCCCCTCATCCATCTCTGCTCGGCTGGTTTGTCACAACTTGCTCATCTGACGACTCACAAACACGCCAAGCCAACGAGGCTCCGAGCAAGGAACACAGCTACTGACGCATCTTTCGTATACGGCACGGACACTAAAAGGCGGCAATGCGGTCACAGCACCGTACGGTCGTCTCCATCCCAATCCCGGGCACTCTGCCGCCACACATCGTCGTCGCCTTTCTCCAGACTTACGCCCCAACCTTGCGCCATAATGAGCACGTCGTCGGCTTTGACGAGATTCCCTGCAACCCCAGCTCTACCGCGAACGACCCCTTCTTTGGCCCATGGGACGCCTCCGTCCGTAGCTTCCTGGTCCACGAGGTCACCCAGCTCATCCCAGGCATCGAGAGGTCAGTCAAGTGGCCTGTCGTCTTCCAGTGTATTCCCGACGGCATTTGCTCTCGCGCCGATCACTACATCGGCACTATCGTCTGGGCGCGATGGGCCGTCCGTCGCCGGGACGCCGGGTCCCCTACGAATTCAGAAAGCACCACGTCCAGCTCAACTACCCAACCAGGAGAGGACTGGGAGTTGTTCGAGGAGGTACTCACCGATGCTAATACCATGATGATGCGCTTTACCTCCAAAATCATCGACAAAATACACCATGAGATTTCCCAGAGGGTTGTGGACGAGGCATTTAAAGCGTACGTAAATGGGACGCTCTACCAATGAAGTCCTAGCCATACTTGGGGTAGTTGCATCCGCCATCTTTTCCAACCCTCATGGTTGATCTCTCACAACCGGCGGAGTATATGCATCATCGAGCCTTCTTCTGACTATAGAGATTATGACTTAGAGGTAAGAACCGTAATTCCTTAGGTCGTGGAAACAAATTTCCGTGCATTGTTATCGGTTATTAACCCCACAGCTGAATAGGTTGAGCAAAACGGAGTTTTCGAACAACGGGAAGAACAAACGACGCCTTCCAGACAGCCATCCCAAGATGACAGCTATCATTTTGTGATATCCATACAACTTGTGGATTAATAGTGCATCCCTAGGTCGGTATCCCCGTACATCTGGATGGCTCTGGCGAATGATTCCGCCTGCTAGCCTAAATGCTATGGGAGGCTCGAGGAGTGTTGTTAGATTCATCGATTACTATTACTTCATTTGTTGTTCTACTATTAATCCCTAGTTTGTTTCATGTCATTCTTGTTTCAAACGGCACATACTTACACGATAGATATGAAACACATCACCCTACAATAATACAGTATTCAGCTCTGGAATTCTCAGTACATTCAAGCCAGTATTTAGTGCGAGCGTGCATGCATTTGGCTGAAGAAAAGCGATGATTCAACCCATAGCCTAGTTAAATGAGCAGAGAAACAAATTATTTCATTAGACTTCCCAACAAAATCAACTAGAGCAGGTTTTAATACCAGCAGACTTTGAATACTCGCAGGGGTCGTTCTGTCCACACCCATTCTCCCACTGGGTTCTAAGATCTCCACGCTCAACCAAGTCAACCCACGTGCGGAGCATTTGATATCCACGTCGAGATAAATGCTTCAGGGGGGAGAAAGTAGAGTGACCGAAAGCTTTCTACGATGATGTAGAGGCGAGCAGACAAGTACAATGGCCCAAGCAATGTGACGCTCCATTTTGACAACCTATCCGTACGGTGAAGCCAAACGCTTTCTAGCAGCACAAGAAGAGCACTGATGGTAGGTGCTATAGCAACAGTCAATGCTGACCCTCTCCAAAGAAGCTTCTCAACATGAGAAGGAAAAGCGATATTCCAGGCGAAGAGGTGAAGGCCACCAAATAAGGTGATTGAAAGGATACTTGTGAGTATCATGAGCCTGTCGATATGCTTTTTCTTGTACCGGCCCTCAAAGAATTGATGCACAACACTTTGAGGGATACAGTAGCGACGGGTTTGGAGAAAGATAATCGGTCCCGCCTCTGCAATTGCTTCGAATGCGGCTGGAGAGACGACGCTGTCTGTGTCGATATAGACAGGCTTGCCGACGTCTTTTAGCTTGTACCACTCTGACAGATAAAATCATTAACCATACTTGTCCGCTGACTATAATAATATTAAAAATCCATATGCCTACCCTCCTGCTTGATATTATCTCTTATATAGAGCCGTTCATCAACAAACTTCTGTCTTTTCGCCTTGGACATAGAAAGTTCCTCCTCTTTTTGTTCTGGCTCCATCTCTTGTTTTCTCCGTTGTTTTCCATAGAGCGTCATCACCTTGCTCGTCTTATCTCGCAACTCCATGTTATTTCTCATAGCGCGCTGTATTGACTGCACTTCAACCTGTGTCGACATGAGATTTGCCCCAGCTTTAATGAATGCCTCAAGGGTATTCAGGATTGCTAGCTGCTCTTCGTGAGTTGTTGTTGCTCCATGTTTGGAAAGAAACGCCACCTGGTCTATCAACCATAAAGTCCATGCAGACACCTGCCCAGCATCATTTGGACTATCGTTGCAATCGTCTTGGCTTGGGTTGGGAACCCGCGAATTGGGGTCACAGCCTTCTGAGAGCAGCGCTGTTACCATGTTATTGGAACAGCTACTTTCTCGTGACGCCAAGGTGTCGTCAAAGGCAGGGCGAATGCCAAGCAATGACTTCGGTTTTATTGCATGGTAAAGCAATGGTAGGCAGCCACATGATGGATCGATAGCTGATTTCATGGAGTAAAGGCTCGGGTGTCTTGTGACGTAGTATTTGGCACCTGCTTCAATGCCAATGATCAGTGTGGCATGGGAGAAGGTACCATGGCGTTCGTGAGAATGTGCCTTTGAAAGATCCGTAAAATGCCCGTTCCAGAACCCAAACATAGGGTCATCGGCCGACTTTAGTGAGTCAAGACAGGAATCCATTTTCCAGAAAATGTTTTCCTCACTTTGAGGGTTACTTTGGTCAGCCTGAGCGCCCCAGATGATCCCATCTCGGAGACATGTAAGTGCCTGGTGCATTTCAGCTGGGCACCGAATCTTTTGACTCTGAACCGTGAGATGTAAACGGCCCAAAGACATGGCGGTCGCAACGTCAAAGTGAACGGTTGCCGACTTTAAACAACCCAGTTCCCAAGCTTCTTCGGTATTCAGAAAGTCGTAGACTGTGCGATGCATGAATGAAACTGTCGCATCCGCCCACTCGTCGTGCACCTGTTCATCTATGCCGGTGTCTGCCCTCAGCTCCTCGCTGTCCCACTCAGCCGTACTACAGAAGCAGAGTGACTCTTTGGAGTCTACCAGCCTTCTTTTCGTTAACTCCAAAAGACCACCGCATCGGCTTCTGAGTCGCCCGTCGAGTTCTATGCAAACACCTGGTCTCTCAGCTCAGGCTCGGGGATGAACCGGACGGGAGTTGAACCAGAGTCTAGGTGCTCTTCAATGAATGCAACCTCAAGCCCATATAAGAGATCCAACTCGAAGCGACCCTCGGCCTGGGCTTTCTTGTTCAAGAAGCAAAGACGTAAAAGCCTAGCTGCTTGCTCTGCGTGACGTTTGTCAACTCTCTGGAGCATGTGCGCAAACATATCCTTTAGCTCCTTTGGTAAGCCCTCTACTCGTCGCTGTAGCTCATCAATCCGATCGAAGTCGTCGAACCCGGCCATGAAAGAACGGCATGCTAGGACCACCCATAAGAAGACTCCCGACGCCTTATATACGATGTCATCCATTATTCTTTTTGACCGCTCGGGGTCGTTTTGAAGGAGCTTCTTCATGTACTTGTTCTCGCCAATAACCTCCTGGACATATGCGGCAATATCTCCCTTCGTCAACTCTTGTAGCTCCATGCTTGGTAGGTCTGTGAATGCTGTGACATAGTGTGGCTCGGGCCTACTCGAGATGACGATCTTGACTCGGGGGTTCAGAGCTAAACGGTTGATAAATGAAATTCCATTCTGATAGTCGCCGATGTACTCATCCAGACCGTCGATAAAGAGGCAGAAATGCGGTAGATCTTTGTGACTGGAGATGACTTCGACTGCATACTTGATCTCAGCCGCGGACGGTGGCAAAACGCTCTGCTTGCCCTCGTTGACTTCCCTCCGAAGATTAGGGAAAGCCTTTGGGAGGAGAGCCGGGAAGCGGGAAAAGATCTTGAAAAGCAAAGCCTTGGAAAGGCCGTGTTGGGTGTTTTGTTCTGGATCACCCAAGTAGTGGAAGAAGAAGTCGGCCATATTGCACTCTTTAGAACCGGTCCATCCTTGACACTAATTTTCAGCTCTTTGAAGTGTTGTAGGAATCTCGCCATGCAAGGACCGCTCATTTCCGGGGCTTCCTCTTGTACGTTGATGAGATCCTTCATGTCCGTGGTGGAAGCGGATTTAACCCCATAGTGCTCCTTCAGCCGGGAGACATCGCTCAAGAGTATGTGAATGCAGGAGAGGATCTTTGCAACCGATAACTGAATGTCCTCTTGGTTCAATCGGGCGTCGTAGAACTGGTCATGGCTATAGTGCAGGAGGTTGACTTGCTCAGCCCATTGGACCAGGAGAAATTTCTCAATGTCGACCTTAGTGAGAAGGATGACGAAGTCGCGACCGAAGTCCCGAGATGCTGTAAAGAGGGAGAAGAGATCGATCGCGTCTTTGAAGGCACCTATGATGCCGATAACGCCTATGGCGAGGCCAGCAGCCTCCATTTTTCCGGTAAGAAGTTGATGAAAATGTGCTTTAATCGGCCAGTAGCTTGGTGTGCTACTAGCGAAGGATGTTATAGATGTGGAGGCAGGTTTATGAGTTAAGTAGGCGGTCGGGCATACGGTAAGGCACACTGGGTCATACACCATTTATAGAGGTATCCAATACTGTCCTACAGTGAGATATACGTTGGCATGCAGCCCAGGAACCTTACATGCGGGCCTCCAAAGAGGCAGAAGCCCTCACTGTTCATGAATGTACAGTTCGAGCTGTAGTATGACACTGCTACTGCCAGTCACAACTCGCTGCCTCACTGCCCCCTCCCCTCCAGCCTCAAGAAAACCAGCCTCTCGCCTACCGGCGAATGATTTCAAGCACTGGGATGTTAAACGGCCTTACATATTCTTTAAGATGCCTTCAAACTTGGGTACATGTGTCCCTGATGCTCGAGGAATGTGGCCAAGTCAGCAACGCCACCTTTTACCGATGCCTCGCCACCTTTTACCGATGCCTCGCCACCTTTTACCGATGCCTCGCCACCTTTTACCGATGCCTCGCCACCTTTTACCGATGCCTCGCCAACCCTTCGGCCATTCAAGTTATACAGCTCATAGGAGACTTCCCAACCTCCAGCTTAGTATCTAGCCGCCTTGGAAGGCGTATTTCTCACTCGCCTGCGTGTTGAAACACTGTCACTAAAAGAAGAGTCCTCCGTTAACAAGGTGCCATCAAAATGAGGCGTTACAGAAGCCCTAGCGAGTAAGGATAGCGGCCTTTAGAATGTTTAGATTACTACATGCTAGAGAAAGAGGCAACTAGCTGAGTAGACTTTGTGTCGTATCCATCAGGCTCGGAGATTACGGACTGTACACAGCCGGGCATAAGCTCCACTTGCTTGATTGGATGGAACATACCGCTAAAATTATCCTTCCGGTCAACCAGTTGCATAGTCTAACCCTCTAGTTGAACCCACTCCTGACGTCGTTCTGACGCTGGAACCACTGCTCTCAAGTAAAATACGTTTCAATTGGCTTCTGGCGGGTGCATCGGTCAAGCCCGAATGTTCTCCAGAACTGTGGTCCTGGAGGTTTATGTACACGAAATCTGCACCACCCGGTGCTCGTGCTAGCCACAGTGGGAGCTGATCCACGGTGTAAGCCGGTTGCAGCAACACGGGAGAGTTCACTGAGGCAGGATCACAATGGATGGGCCCAATCATGACTTGCAGCCGTTCCCTAGTTTGAACTAGGAGGCTCGATTGCGACTTTGTTGTTTTTGCTGAGGTTTTTATGACGACATTCAGGGCAGCTGCTTTGACATCGACCTCACGTCACTGCGACGGGCATTTCGGTACTGTTCTCCAACTATTTAAACATTCAAAAATCTTCCTCATCTTCGTTGACTAACGTAGAGTACCACATGTGACAGCTCACTGACTCTTCTGCTCACCATTCCGTCTAAGAGCTCTCTACTGTCATCATCTCTCCACAATCACAATGTCTGACCTGTTCACCCCTGTCCCCGAGCCTCCGACGGAGCTTGGGCGGTACCGTATCCTGTCGCCGACGGCCGGCATCCGGGTCTCTCCGTTGCAATTCGGTGCCATGTCCATCGGTAGCGCTTGGTCCGAGTTCATGGGAAGCATGGACAAGGAACAATCTTTCAAGCTGCTCGACGCTTATTTTGAGGCCGGGGGCAATTTCATCGACACAGCGAACAATTATCAATCCGAAGAGTCGGAGGCTTGGGTTGGTGAATGGATGGCCCTGCGCAAGAACCGCGACCGACTCGTAGTCGCCACCAAATACACTACCGACTACAAACAGTACGAGTACGGGAAGGGAAAATCCGTCAATCATTGCGGCAACCACAAGAGAAGTCTTCATGTCAGTGTGCGGGATTCGTTGGTGAAGCTGCAGACGGACTGGATCGACATCCTCTATCTCCACTGGTGGGACCATACGACGTCCATCGAAGAGATCATGGACAGTCTCCACATCCTCGTCGAGCAAGGCAAGGTCCTATATCTCGGAATTTCCGACAGTCCCGCCTGGGTTGTTAGTGCTGCAAACATGTACGCTCGAGCTCACGGCAAGACACCATTCAGCATCTACCAAGGCAGATGGAATGTCATGCGACGCGATTTCGAGCGGGACATCATCCCCATGGCCCGCCACTTCGGCATGGCCTTAGCGCCTTGGGACGTGCTGGGGCAGGGCAAGTTTCAGACCAGAAGAGCAGTTGAAGAACGCCAGAAGAGCGGTGAAGGTCTTCGGAGCATGCACGGCTCAGAGCAGAGCGAGGATGAGGCCAGGATCAGTGAGTCTCTGGCAAAGGTTGCCTCCGAACACGGTATTGAGTCCGTCACCGCAATCGCCCTAGCCTATGTTATGGCCAAGACGCCAAATGTATTTCCCATTGTTGGCGGGAGGAAGATTGAGCATTTGAAAGACAACATTCAGGCCCTGGAAATCAAGTTGACGGGTCAGCAAATAGAGTATCTGGAGAGTATCACGCCGTTTGACATTGGGTTTCCAAATAACTTCATTGGCCCTGATGTGAGGGCGACTGGGAAGGCGTCAGGCTTGCTGGCCGCATCGACGTCCTTGGCCGTTGTCAAATATCCAAACCCAGTGGATATGAGGATAACAAATAAGGATGACTTGGCCGAGGTTATTGGATGGTTCGTTCTAAGATGTAGGCTTTTATCTACGGATTAGATGAAAAATTTGATAATGACACTGCTCCAGAGGCGGACTAACTTACAATGGGAGGTTTCATATAACCCGTGCAGGCTACCGGTGCGGATCCAGTTGTACACATACTTGACGCGGCTTGCACAACACAACCAGAGGCTTGTGTCGCGAAAAGATCTTCTCGATGCCCATGAGCTTCTTGGGTGTGTTGATTTCCTGATTAATTGTCTCGGACGGGATTATGCTGCTGGTCCACCGTTTCATGCGGGTTGAATGACAGTCAAAAGCACGTATATTACAAATCCCCACGATCAAATCCGGAATTCCACAACCCACCCACTACCTCTCCAGTTTCTTACGTTGCCATCTTGAGGAGCGCAGCGAAAGCTTCATCTTTCTCTCTTGTACCTTATTCTTGGATTTATTGCTGTAATTGTAATACCATATATGTGACGGTCGGGTCTGACCTAGGGGTGTAGGGTAGGTCCGAGGCGTGAGGTGTTTGATCGAGTGGACCAGGACGTCGTCGTCAGCAATGTAGGTCACGTCTGATAATGTGCAAAAGATAGGTTTGTGTAACCAAGTGTTCTGATAGCTAAGGAGCTTAAGGCTCGGTTTCAATGTGCTGAAGGAATGTATATATACTTGTTGGGATCACTGGATCACGGTAGTGAGCCAGGTGAGCCAGCTGTGGGATCGCTATGGTGGGTTGGTGATCCGTTTGTGATTGGTGATGCGTATGAGATCGCTTGGATCACGGTGGTGAGTTAGTGATCCGTTCGTGATAGGAGGATAGGAGTGGGTAAGCCATGGTTCCGCCGGTCATGACCGCCTGGTCCCGACCTGGGCCGTGACAATATAGCTATGTTGAAAACGCCGGTCGCCGACATGAAGGCAAAAGTGGCATAGACAGTATTCGACATTTAGGCAGTATCACATGGTCAAAGGGGGACCTTGACAGGTTGTAAATACAAGCTCAGGGGTGGGTACGAACCAAGTTGGTGCGAAACTTTGCTGTATTTGAGGTATTGAACCTCTGCAAACACAGTTTTTGCGTTGGTTGATTGGTGAAACTTCAAATATGTGCTGGGGTACATGAACAAAGTTTGACAGGACCAGGTACAGACCACTGCCTAACACAACTAGAGACGTAGAGTATATAATGCGTTGCCAGTGTCTCAGTAACCGTACATTCTCCTTCCGTTCAATCTGCACAGGACTATCATATGCGAAGCAACATTCGTTAAAATGGCCGTCCTAATCCCCCAATCGTACACGACTCGGACCTGGTACGACGTCCCTCTAGATATTCGACATATAATCTTGGTACATCTCGCTGAGGCCGAGTATCATGATAAAAGGCCTCTCACTGGATACGTGAGAGTCGCCAGGGACTGGAAATCCGCCTTCGAAAGGCTGACATTCAGCAAACTCCGAGTGATGCCGTCCGAGCTCGATAATCTTCGAGCGATCTTCCGGGACAGGCGCCGAAGGAGATACCTTCAACACCTGAGCCTGGTTCTTGAACTCCCTAAGCACGAGCATATCCCTCTAAGAGTCGTCAGTGGTACAGAAGAGGAGATGGCCATGGCCCAGATGCTGATCATCGCCAGCCGCGGACGCGGCGCACACTCAACTTTTCCAGCACTAGAACTTCAACAGATACAGAATAATGTCGCATTTACAAAGGCGATGTGTACCCTTTTTCATCTATTGGAAACTTGGACTCCGGTACAAGTTCATCGCAACGGTGTATGCCTGGAAATCATCGCCGAGTCAGAAAGTTATTGGCAGAAGATGTCAAAAAGAATTCGAAACCGCGCTGGTCCCATGGCAATCCAACTGGAGATTTTACCTCGGATACGACGGCAGCGTTTTAGGCCTGTGGATGTTCTCCCGCATGTATGGGAAAAATGTCTGCTTGCTAGTGAACTGGACTTTCATTTCACACTGGACTTCGATTTTACAGAATCGTTCATACCAAGTGCTGCAGCATTACCGAAAGTAGATGTTATCACCACCTTATGCATTCTCCGAAATAATGTTCGTCATTTTGAACCTCGGGCTGTGGGTGCAATCATGCGGTGTCTTCCGTCTATTGTGGCACTCAACTGGGAAGTCGGGCCCCGTGCGCACTGGAAGTCTAAATATTGGTTTGACAGCGATCTTGTGGGCCTTGTATCAGGTTCACCTTCGTCATTGAAAGAAGTGCGTGTTTGCCAAATGCAGCGTTTTCATCATCCCAGTCATAACAATCGTTTGACACCCAACCCATATCTCACACCACTTGGATCGAAGCTGGCCCATCTCTCCCGTCATCTGAATCACCTCTCGATCGAGTATAGTATCGACGCTTACGAGTTCTTCACGACAGGCTCACAACAATGGCCCAGCCTTCAGAAACTAATTCTAAGGTCAGAGCGAATGATTCTGGATGAATTACCCCACACGGAGAACCGCCTACTAACAACAGCGGCTTATGTGGCACCACAGATGCCCAAGTTGAGACTGTTCGTTCTGTATAACTTTGACAGCTCCGGCGCAGGATGTTTCAGCTACGAGCTCCTAGAGGATGTTGCCCTTCTTGGTATCAGATGCAGTTGGCCCTTTGAACTAGACGGAGGCTGTTCGGAGGCTTGGCAAGCTATCGCGAGAGCACACCGAGGGGCTGGTATAAGATGGCGTGTTGATAGGTTTCCGGTAGAGGCGGTCAGATTCTGCATCTCTAGCATTTTGAAAGGAGACATAGCAGCCACACACTTCTAGAAAGAATACATTTAGCCCTATTTCTGGGGAAAGCCCCTCAATTTTCAGATTGACGTCAATTCTGAAAAGGCCAATGTCCAGACTTTGTGCGAACAATATCAACTGCTAGGCGGAAGGTATCCTGCGGCCAAGCCTTGGTGAGAGGGCAGCCGGTTGAGCAACTCAGTATATACTGAAGGTAGCAGTTCATGATTTGAAGATTGAGGACTACTTAGAACAGTCCATATTTATTAATTCAGACAATATGACCCTGAATATTTAATTCAGTAACACCCGCAGATCTATATCCACCAGCCATATATTCTACTGTTTAGTCGGTTGACATGAAAGGCCATTCACCCGCTCTTGGCTAACTGCCTAGTGGACCGATGTCCGTTTTCCTCTGTTCAGCCTTCATCATCCTGTTGTTTTGGTATATATTAACGTCCCCGGTTCGTTTCCCGTCCACATCGGGTCATCGCGGACATGTTAGGTGTATTCAGTCCTTCAACTCTTCGTGCTTCTCTTCGTCGCTCGTCGTACGTCCACTGATTCTTGTGAGTGCGTTGGATGGTAGCTGAATATCGCTGTAGTATTACCACCAACAACAACACCAACACCGGCACAAACGTCCGGCGGATGAGTCTCCGATCAAGCCAAGATACCAGTAAGGGCTTTGAGTGAGTATCTCATGCTCGGAGAGCCACACACGGAGTCACCTGATAATATCACGTTGGCATTTCCTCCACTCTCAGTGTCGTTTGAACTTGATGCTTCTCGAGGTCCAAATTTCTCTCCTTTTGCATTCCAAGCTCATTAATCAATTGTACCAACAACCAGTATTCCAGACGCGCTTGGAAATTATCTAGACTTCTATAGCTTGTGAGACGAAACTTTGATCCCTTCTGACCGGGTCAGCATGCTAAGCCGATTTTATGTAGGGGGCTAGATTGAAGATGTTCTACAGCTGTTGAGAGCTATATACAATCTAAAATAGACTACTTGTAGCCATATGAGTGTAACATGCTTACGTGAATAGAATATCATTCTCGTATGTTTGTTTACTTTCAGTTTTGATTCCTTTTTCATACTAAACATACCTAGATGTTAAGAGTATCTTTAATGAAAGATATGTTTAATTTAACATGTGACTAAATTACATCATAATATACTCTAGGAACAGGTGCTATTATCATAGCTCTTTTGGTGATATGGCAGACTTCACTGAGGAAATAATTTTAAGCATACAAAGATCTCTATACTCTTTTAATTGCTAGTTGACTGGTAGCTCCATAAAACAAAAGTAATATCAGGCTTTAGCTACCGAAACGTCGCCAATAACCAACACCTCCAAAAGACAAGGCACAACAAACCAGGTAATCTACGACATAGCCTGAACCCAATTAGATGCCACTCGTAGAACATCCATAGTCTAATTTAAGCCTCTTGTTCATCATAATGTCGTCGTCATCAGTGGACTTTCTCTTTCCCTTAGCCGGTTCAGCGTTAAGGTCGAGCTGTGCGACTGCGTCAGTAATATCCTTCTCTGGCGGATCGCGCAATGATGGTGAAATTTATTCGAGCTGAGCTGCACGTTGCCGGGCCAGTTCTTGGAATTGGCGTGGGAGTTCTGAAAGGTGATATTTTATAAGATAATGAAGCTCGGAACCGTCCAGGCCATTAACGGCATCCAGCACCTCTTCTTTCAAGTCCACTTCATCTGCTTCATACTCTTCCACTTCATCTGTTTCATACCCCTCCTTGTCCTCGTCGTGAAACTTGACTCGTCGGTAGGGACTGTCTTTGCCGTCCTCGTCGTCCTCGTTGTCGCTGTCTAATCCAGCTCTGTTGAGCAGCTGCCACCACCAAAAGTCGAAGATATCCAATCTGCCTTCGGTGCTACCCAACGTACCGTAGTACGGCTCGTCATTCGATTCCACTTTGCTGTGATATCCGTAATTTTTGATTCGTGGACTAATCACCTTCGGGGTCTCCTTATCATCCTCGTGGCAAAATGGCAGCTGCGTGTCAGTCAAACAACGATTCATTGTTGATTCCGACATTCCGAGTGCAGGAGATGCGCAATACACGTCGATTTAATCTGGGCCGGAATATTTGACAGATCATCGGCAGATCAAGTGAGGCTTGTAATCTTTCAAAAAGCTGAGTTTACGGAAGAATTGTTGGCTGTTTAAATATCCTGCGACTCAATCAGTGGACTTCCTGTTCACTATTGAGAACAAGATACTAAAGAATTTGTACAGGAACATAAAAGAATGAATGAAGAAAGACTTTTTCGGCCAAAGTCTGTCGCGGAAATTCTTTGCTCAAACACATGGTTTGCTTAGATGAACACACTTAATGGTAAAGGTTCATTCGAGAACAATCCGTATAAGCAAAAACGCCCCAGATAGTCCAACCGTTCAACCAAGCGAGTTCTATCTTCGTAACATCCACTGTTCAGCATCTTTTTTTCATGAACAATTATGTTGCTTAGCTTCCACGAACATGATTCATCCCAACATCAACCACTAAGGCTAACAGGGTTAGGTGGATACCTGTGATGAATACAGAGAAAATAGAACACTTCCGAGAGATTTTAGGCCACAACCACCTCTAGCATAGCCTGCTAGCTCTCTATCTCAAGAGCTCTGCGTTGGATATTCTTCCTTTAGTGCTAATGGCTGCCCAGAGTGTCTTTCGCATAATAGCAAGTTGCAGAGACTGGGCTTGTCGTGGCGTACCAGTCTCGTCCACCAATTAGGGAGAAGAATTAAGTTGAAAGTGACACCAATACCACCTGCTCTTCACTAAACTGTCATATTGTAACAAAGTAATCTCGCCTGTCCCTCACAGGTAGTCATAATGCCGCCGAATCTAAAGTCAACATTTACATAACTTCAAGGTATATCTACCTTCCACAGAAAGCTCCAGTAATAACACAGTCATCCATTTTGGCTAGCCATGCTCTCAACTCGGCGCCGCCATATCCTTCTTTTTCATACTGTTCATCCTGGGCGTTTCGTTCTCCGTGGGCGTGAGGCTCGTCCTGTACGTGCTGCTCCTTTTGAGCGTGATGTTTGTCTTGGGTGTGCTGCTCACGCCTGAGCCGATACCGTACATCATCAGGGCACCGACGAGCCCTGAGTCTGAGGCACCCAAATTCTAATTTAAAATTAGCAAGATAGAAAGTATGAACTTCAGTTGGCCTTTCAAGATTCAAATACTATGTTCGTTATGTTAATACCAGTTGTCAGTGATGATCATGACACATGGGGTTACAGTATCAATCGTAAACCCCAAGAGAAATCGCAAAGGTCCCAAGCTTATAAATCCTAACAACCACCCAGACAAATTCCCACCCCTTCCCAGAGGATACTAAAAGAGAACATTAACAATAGATATTTTCTTAGCAGCCCGGCATCGATCTGGCGACTCACTTCGCTCGCTGCCCGGGAGACTCAGATGATGACGAGAATAGTCCCAATTCCGCATCCCGTCGCTTCGCCAATTTATCTTATTCATTAAACGATCTAATAACATAGTTCCATTAAATATCCTTGGAGAAATTGTCCCGCCTTCGACTCTTTTCGATGTAGAGTCGCCGACTGATGGCCAGTTCTCAGCGATGGTCCTAGACCCGAACCTGCACCCATCAACAATGTCTACAAAAGTGTCCGACGTAAGACACTAGATGAAGCCTCCCGAACTTCAGCTACCCTACCTCCCGGAAACTCATGGGCTACCAGACACTGTCTTGAAGTCCGTTAGAAAGTTTCAGCACCTGTTTGAACCAAGGGCACTTTCTGATCAGCTTCGTCATATATACGTACTCTTCATCCCTAGCACACTCCAAAGGTTGGCGATATATAGAACTTATCATGATCTTTGCGCTCAACGAGCTGCTTCACGACAGGCTGAAAAGTAAGATCGTCTTATTAGGTGTAGACTACCACTTCGAAGCCGAGGAAGATTAGCCCGAATTCTCAGCTCTTCGAGAAGGTGGTATCCAGACTGTTGAAGTCGTTGGCATTATTGTGTGTATCCTACGATACTAAATGTGAGCAGGTCCAACTCCACATGATGTGTGAAAGCTCATAGAATTCCCAGGCTAGTATAACCGTAGAACTCGCTGTTGCGAATGGTTTGGCAAGAGAAAGAAATTTGGGGAATGCTTTCAGTCCTAATGGTCTTCATGTTCCTTTTCAGAGTATAAGGTTCCCCAGCTTCCTCAACTTGATTCTACGTATTCCATTTTTACATTAAATGATCTTTAAAGTACGCAGCTCCCACTTTCCGACGTCCTCGTCTTTGCCTGGATATGTTGCAAAGTACCCTACACGACGGTATACATCGTCACCCAGTCCTTTCTCTTGGACCTTCTCTAAGACAATACACTTCACAATATTGCCCTTCTCCCCTTTCTCAGAGTCAATCCAAGTCATCCATCTAGTAATCCAGAGCACGAGATAGTCCTTCTGCTCTTCCTTCCCCAGGGTCTTCTTCCACTTCTCCTCTGACTCGAAGCGTCGTCGTTTGGGGCCAACGCACACCGCTGGGTCGTCTTCAGTCAAGCGAGATGTGTTCACATAGGCAAGTGAATCAGTTTTGCCCCCCGCCATCTCCACCTCATCAAAGAGCATCGTGCCTGCAGTGTCGTCCAACTCCAGTTCCCGTCCTTGGATACGCCGCAGCTTCAACGTCAGACCACGGAGGAGGACGTGTCCACCCACAGCCTCACCGTAAGGGGCACGCCGATCTTTTGGCTCACAGTGAGCTTCCAAGATCTCGACGTCGCTTGGATCTGAAGGCTGATTATCCGTGGCGGCTTTTGTCGAAGTGGGCCGGAAATTGATCGGACCATTGCGGGAAGCCCATGACCATGATGGGGCGCGGTATGGCTTTACATGCTCAAGGCTTCCTGACGATCCCCAGAGCAATCCCTGTTTAAGGTCCGCTGTCCACAGCCCTGCAACATAATCCCCTCCGACTAGAGGCTGAATGCGCTGAGCTACCCCGGAGAAGGCAGGTAGCTTGTCTGTGTTGAATGTCAGACTTCGTTGTGAGTAGGCAGCACGAACTACATTATAGTAGTTCCAAAAGGTCTTTCGCTGCATCTCTCCTTCGAACGGAATTGACTTGGTCTCGGAACCTTGACGAAAGAATTCATGAAGTGTGCCTACTCCAGCGCCAGACGTAGGGTACATGTCAGGCCCAGGAGCCTCATTAGCACCTTGAAATCCCTCTCCACATTCCCAATATATTTGGCTAGACCCGTAGTAAAGAACTCGTCGTGACAGGACTGATTCTTGCAGGCACCAGCCACGACGGGTTAGTGGCGCTTTTTGGAACAGATCCCGGAGGTTCTCGTCCTCAGTTGGCTTATAGTCTTGAAGCGTCAGCTCAACACCACCAGGGCCAGGTAGTTGGACCACGGCAGACGAAGACGGCTGCGTTTGGTCTGTCCGAGGAAAGATGCCATTTGCACTGCCAGGAGAGCATAGCACGGCAAGAGTCAGCAATGCATTCTCGTACACAGCGGCCATCCTTGTAGACTCCACAGTCCAGTCATCGCTCGAATCCTGCATAATACATAGCGAGTCGACCCAGAGGTATTTGATTCCCATGTTCCTGGTAATGGTTATGGCGTCCTTAAAGTTGAGAGGGAGCTGGTCATACGGCAAAGCCAAGCAGAAGTCCTTGATGTTCGTCGTTTTCAGTACTGTAGCGATAGGACCTCCCCAGCAATGGCTGAGTGCGATGTAGTCTCCTTTCGCTCCTTGAGACAGGAACAATCTTGGTTGATCGGATCCACTAGCTGAAGACCCGACCTCGATGACCCGGGTTGGCAATGGCAGGTTACCACTGTGAGTTCCGCATACACTCCCATGTTTGTTGCGGCATTCTGAGATCCAATTCTGTGCAATGGTGATGTTCGTTGTCGAATCAAGGCTTGCGTTAATCTCGCTGCGGCCGATTTTGTACCGCCCATGATACACCGGTTTCTCTAGTCATTGTCAGGGATTAAGTGGGAGTTTATATCTGTAGTGTATGACCACATACCTCGAGGCGTCGTTATTAGTATTTCTGCGGGCCGCAGATTCGGTTGAGCAATTTCGTAGTCATCGCCCTCGTCTGATGATTCATCATCTGGTCGAGAAGAACCGACTTGTGCGAGAAGGATCTCTAACATCTTCACATCCGATAAGGTAGTTTCCCAAATCACAAGGATCGTATTGATGCTTATCCGAATATCGGTTTCATAGGAATCTAGCAGCCTCCGGGCCACTTCCAGAACAGTAGTCTCCCCCGACCGATCAAAGGCATCGCTTTCATTATCCCAGTGCATAATGACTTTAGAGTCTAATCCTTGCACTATAAGCTGGCAAAGGTCGCATTCTTGTTGAGCAGAGGCGTCTAGTGCGGCAATGGAAGGCTGGTGGCTGTAATAGGCGTTGCGAGGGACAATCATTGTCCCAAACTCCTCCTCCGCCAGTTCCACCAGGCTTTCTATTCTAAGCCCTTGACAGAACTTGCAGCGCATGGCGAGCTATTATTGATGGCGAAGTTTGTGATGAGGTAGAGACAGACAATTACAAAATCAGGCTGCGGCCTTAATATGCAATATACTACACGTGATGAGTTGGGCAGCTGCAGGAGCAGTGAGAGCCTGACTGAGGTTCGGTTATTCACGGGATTAGCCATTTAATAGTTCAAACTGACATATAACGGTAGGACTGATTTAGGAGAAAACCTCAAGCATGAGACACAAGCGGGTAGAGCATTTGACTCTCAGCAATGAGCTTCTCATCTATTATATATGTGGTAACATTTGTAACCATGATGGCGTCCAATACGTCCCTATCGGCACAGCCCGTAGACTAATGAAAGATTCCACGACAAGAAATGACCTTGCCAGGATATATCCAAAGAGCATCAGATGTCCGGGGAACTTGTACAACGTGGCCCATGAGCTTTCGCCTAAAGACTCATATTCGAAGAACTTCCTAGAGATGGTAGAACCAATGAAGGTCAGTGCGAAGAAAACAGGCATCGTGAAGATGATATCAAAGGAAGCTATTTTCCATAGCAGCTGTTCAATATCACTAGGGAAGCGTGAGTTCGATACCAGGAAGTGTATCCCGCCGTACACGCCCGGAAGAACCAGCAGGAGGATAAGCAGAATCGGACTGCTGAAGATGAAGGACAGAATTTGGTCCGGGTCGACCTGGCTGTCTCCAGTGTACTGGAAGTTTCCTGCCGACCGGGTGAAAGCGTCGTGGAAGTGCTGATCGGGATATCGAACTTGCTGATAATCGTGATGGAAAAGCTCCGGATGTTGCAGCCTGCCCTCCATAAATTCTATTGCGTCAATAACGCGCTCCCACCGCACGATGTCGTGAGGATTCAGATCTGCTGATGGTGGAACGGGCTCCGTCGACACCCACTCGGTGATCCAGACGTTTTCCGGAATGTCGTATGTGCTGGCGTAAGCGTTCTCGTCGAACCACGACGGTAGAACTCGTCGCTGGAACGTCTCAACTTGCCAAGCAGCGCTTCTTGCAACAATGCCCAAACCCGACGGGAGAACTTCCCCTGCTTTCAATGTCCACTGCGTTCCTTTGGGTCGCACCCATTCGATAGTCATGAACATGTGTTCGTCATCGGTGAGATGTTCTCTACGGGTAAGATCGGTTTGATGAACCCAGACAAAGGCCGGTTGTTCAAATACCACGTCCCCGATGTTACCCCTGGGGTAGAATATGAATTCCTCGCTTCTTCGGAAGTGGAACTGTTCCTGGACCATGAGGGCGATAAAATTCCGAAATTCCGATGACTCGACCACCATCGGATCAGTGACATCCTTGGGTTTCTAATTTCTCGTCAGGATAGAACTTCCACGGTTCTGCTTGACTCATAAACTTGACATACCTTGATCCAGAAGACAAACATGACCACGGCGCAGACGACGTGCACCATGGTATGAATCTCCAGCAGCGAGACGGGTAGTCCGTACGCCTTGCGGACGATGCACTGCGTTGCCATCCAGATAACTTGCGTCATGATGAGAAACTTCTGGAACGTGTCGGCTTTGCTCTTGTCGTCGATGCTGGAACTTGGGATCAGGATGAAATGCCCCAGTCTCGCAAGCTGCAGCACGCCGTTCACGGAGAGCCGCAGACTCCCAGATTCCAGAGTTCCGCGCGTGGCCCACCGGTTTGTCCAGTGTTGGATGTCCTTGATGGGGATTTCTAGTCCACCCATAGCAACGAAAAAGCCATACTTGATATCGAAACACGGGTCCTCCTAACAAGACTGTATCAGAATTGCCTCGTAGTCGACGCTTCCACAACTCACATCAGCTTCCTCGTTGGAGTCGACTCCCCTCACAGTCTCCATTTCAACACCCTCTGCGCTCTTCTTCTTTTGCCACAGGAGAGTCAACTCTCTCGACAGCCTCCGAGAATCTAGAAACTGGGATGAGGCAAGGTACAGCACCACCTCTGGTGCGATAAGACCAATGAGCACCCATTTGAGCTTTTCGCCAAACATGGCCATCTTCCGTGTGTTGGCGGGCACGTTCAGGTGGAGCGCGGTGTAGATGCACGCAACCAGCGTGATGATGCAACTCCATAGGATCGTCGTTGTCCCTCGAATCTCGGGGTCGGCAACCCAGACAGGTGCCTGAATGGTTTGGAAGGCGGTGAGATTTCCCGTGTTGTTAAAGAGAGCCCATTCCAGCTCAACAAGAGCCTTGTCTCTATGGAGCGTGTAGTCGCCATCGCGGGCCATCGGGAAAGGCGACTTGGACGGCGAAGAGCAGGTGAAGAGACCAGGTATGAGGCTGAACTGCTGAAGGGAAACGTCAAGTCTTTAAGGGGAATGGATGGCAATATATTATGGCGCTAGGAGGAGTTGGGCAGTTTGCTGGGACTTGTCTCTCCTCGATGAGCCTAGCCGGTCCAGACCTTCAGCCACCTGCGGGCTGTGTCGTTTACCCTGAGGTGATTCGCGGAATTCGTGTGCCTTAACTTTCAGCTCCTGTTTGCCTCTTTGCAAAATGCATGGGTGTGGACAATAATTGTATCGCCATTAGGCACAAATACTCGAGGGAGCAACGCGCAGTGACGACTGTAAAGAGATGAAAGCAATCTGAAGTCTGATCGGAGTTTATCTCGTGTTCCACGCGGACGGCGTCTTTAGTACAAGCCACTAATGGGCAATAACAGTACACTAGACCGACTATTTGACGGCCTAACATACATTCCACGTCCGAACTGCCCGACCTAGCTCAAACACACGCACTCCATTGTGGGAGTGCGCAAAAAGAAAGCAAAAAAGAAAAAAAAGACATGCGTAGACATGTGGCTGAATCTCTCCCGCCGGGAATTGAACCCGGGTCTCAAGCGTGACAAGCTTGCATACTGACCACTATACTACGGAAGATGATGGTTGTGGACAACCATTGTAGCGAGTTCGATGGATCACGTGATGGCTATTTTAGTCTATATACCCCTAGCAACGCCCATCGAGGTGAGTGTTCGATGAGAACTTCAGGAATCACCTGTCTCCCTTTTACCAAGTAATCTTGGCGATATAAGTTGTTGCATATTGCGGACCAGTTCTCACACTTATCAAGCCTTGTTATATCTATCTTGAGGCCCGAAGATTGGGTGAACTTCAATCCTCTTGCACTTTAGGAAGCCGTTCAGTAATAGCTAAGTCTTAATTTCATGAATCACACTTCGTTCACTCTTGAGTGTCGTCATTGTTTGTTTTATTGAACGTGTTTCGTATGGTCTAAACATAATCGTCCGGCCCCCCCAAATGGCCAAACCTCGCCTGCCTCATCCGAGATTTGCCACTGCGATTGACTGAAAAGCGAGAAAGACAAGCCCCAAATCCGCGTCTTAAAGACGCCATGAATACATGGTACTAAGTCTGCCATGCCCATATAACCAGAACCGAACAAGCTTAGGAAGATGATCTGCTATAAGGCTCCCCCTTGCTCCTGTCCGGCTTCCCATCCCTCACTCGATTCCGCTGATAGCGCTGCAACGCCTCATCGAACTTGAGCCCGATAGACACAGCCATCTGCGTCGTCGCATCGTCAGTCTTCTCGGGGAAGTACTCAACAGCCAGCTTGCCATTCTCCTGGTCTGGGACAACACGGCAGATGAGCACTGTGTCGTCAGCCCGCGAAAATTGGTCCACGGCGGTGAAGTATTCGCGGTTGAGTGCGACCTCATCAGGCGCGTTCTGCAACCAGTCCGCGCAGGACTCGAGCGTCTTCCCAATGAACGGGGACCGGAACTCGCTGTCTCCCATTGGCGCCTTGGTTCCCTCGGGATACTGGTTCTCAAGCTTCTTGGGCGCGTCGCTGTAGGAATCAGTCGCTACGTACAGGTCCCAGCCTGCCTCGTAGTTGCCTTTGAATGCCCGGGTCAAAGAATCGTTCAAGTACTGGGCCATGAGTCAGAATTCACGCTGGGTTATCTCGATGTGTTGTCGAGACTGGAGATGGAGAAAGCTTACGTCGACATCAATGTCATCCGTGAGGACAAAGAGCGCATATGGGGGTATCGGACCAGTCATGATGAGTGTAAAAGCAGTTTGCCTTATAAAGTCGCAGGTTTGGTCTTGGGCCACAGAATTATGTTGGAATCCTGGGCAGTGTCAGACTCTTTGTAGAAACCAAGTCTCGTGGAGTAGATGTAAACAGGACTTGAGTTCTTACCTAGACAGCCCTTGGCTTGAACGTGTTTGTTGCGTGAATCAAGTCAGCCACCGCACGTGAGGGGCAGAGCACAGCGATGATGTCAGGACGGACAGAGGATGACGGGCCGAGCCATGCAAGGCATGTTTCAGCCCTCTTCGGGCACAGCCAATATGCCAAGGATGCAGCGGTATTTTTGCTTCCGATCCAGCTCGTATTCTCCTCTAGGATCTTATGTCGGGGGCCAAAATTGCGTCTCATGCTCAGCTCTGTCTCGGCCAGGCTTCGGTGATCGCCCAACTTGTGCAAATAAACTCGCCTGGGCAGCGAATAGCAAGGCTCTCTATCTCACGTAATACTCGGAGTGTGCAGTCGATTTCCGTCGAGATCTACCATCTCGCTATGGAGTTCGCATCGAGATCTGTAATACAAATAAGCCTAGGTTGCCATCTTTCCCCACATCCCAGTGCCGGCGGATCACGGAGAGGCAGGGTCAGCTGCAACCTCAACGCCCAGAGGATCCGGCTGAGGATCAATCTGCAGACATTTTGTTCTCGGCATTACGAAACTGAATCATTCCGGACCAAAGCCTCCTTCCTATTCTTACTCCTGCAGGAAGGCGGTCGCATTGAGAATCTGAAGCTTTTACCCCCCCAAATGGTCTGACGACTGCCAATCACTTACTAGTTCAAGCAACTGGGTTCTACAGATACACCGGATATGCATTCCTATCCTTCGCAGATCTCGAAAACTGTAAGAGGCTATGCGCCTCGGCGACCAACACCACACAGATGGCGGAGCGCTCGACAGCGCCCCTTTGGGGTCCAACTGTACGCCCATCCAGCTGTATTGAGGATATAACGAAGAAACATCTGATGGGACTCGCAGTCAAGGAGGAATTAGGTATATATACGAGTGGTTTCTTTGCAAACCAAGGAGTTCTTTTCCAGACCAGTTCAGCTCAGTCCAGTCAGCTTCTAGTCAATTGTCTCCCAACATTTCCTCTTACACGAAGCCTTCACTACCTACCATAATCATATCTTCACTTCAAACCACCAACATGCCCTCGCTACCAGCTCTTGTTGCTCTAGCCAGCGTCTCCGCATCTCTCATGCCCGGCGTCCTCTCCTCGGGCGTCCCATCCGACTCATACGATGCCGCATGGGGAGCTTCCCTACCTCCCGGCAGAGCAGACCGTCTCTTCCCGCGGCAAGCCCGCGACTTTGGCACATTCACAGTGAGCTGCCAGGGCGCCGAGGGCGCGTGCAACAACGCGTGCTACTACATCAACTGCGAGACGCAGGGGGCGCCGGACGCCACCAAGATCACTTATATCGGCCCTGGCAACACGGCGGAGAACGACCGCAACCGCATAGAGTCGGGATGCCAGACCTCCGGCGGCAGCGTCTGCGGCAACTACCCCTTCAGCCAGAAGTTCATCGAGGACCAGTCGGCCGCCGGCGACATGGACTGCGACGAGTGGCCGCCGGCCGTGTCGCAGCAGCAGTCGTTCGCCAACAAGCCTCACAGGAACAGCCTGCGCTGCATTCCGGCCAGCGAGAACCGCTCGCTGGGCGCCAAGATCGGAAACTTCATCAACGACAGGGGCACGTTCCCAGGACGTCCAGCAGGCCCCATGGCGCGTGACGATTACTTCCACGTCAGCCTCGACCTCAACGGCGCAGACCAGAACAAGCTCAAGTTCTGCCTCGGCACGGGCACCATGATGTGCGGCTCTGACGGGCTCCAGTTCGAGATGACCAAGAAGAGCCCAGTCAACAACGGCGGCAAGATCGAGGCGCCGTACGACCGCACGCACAACGACAACCGCTACGCGCTGCAGAACACGATCTACAAGGACGTGTTCCAGTGCAGCGTGGAGATGACCCGCGACGGCGACCGCGACTTCAAGGACGTCAAGCTCTTCAACTACGACAACCAGGACGTCACCAACACGCAGTCGTGCAGCATCGCGGGCGCCACGGGGACTTGCACGCTGAAGGGCCTGCCCAACGACCTGACCATCTCCAAGACCGGCAACCTCGGGTCAGTGATCGGTTTTGAGTATTCCGACTCGAACAACGTGAACCACTTCGTCTGGGACTCCGAGTCGACGGGCGATGGCAGGGGGCCGGCCACTGACGATGGCCAGGCGCTGAGGTTTTGCAAGGTGGTGAGGACGGGCAACCAGGAGGCGATTGAATGTTGGTTTCCCTGCTACCAGAATGCCGATGGGCAGTGAGGGATTGGCTGAGGACATTTGTAGACATAAATTATTTCCTATGTCCAAAGTATAAGGGAATGTTCTGCAGAAAAGACTCCTAACTTTGATGCACCTCAATTTCCTAAGTACTTAACACGGACTACCTAGTTATCAACTTCAGCCATCAATACATCCCCTGATACATAAGTAATAAGTGTGTGACTCTTCGCTTTCTCTTTTCTGCCAAAGTCTCCTTGGAAGCTTGCTGGGTTGGTTCTGGTTACTTAGTTTCCAATTTAGTGTCCCAAGGTTTCCGCCTAAGAGACAGGCTCTGCACTTATCAAGGCATTCATTCCCATCCTCAATTCCACTTCATTTTCATTCTCATTTTCACCTAACTTTAACAACGAAATACACATCATTCAATCACCACTCGTCAGTCACGGTCATGACCACTGAATTGACCACTCGAGCCTCTACTGAACCCCTCGAGAGAATCGGCGCCGGCTGTTGCGGTAGTGTCTGGGCCAGCACACCAGACGTCGCCACCATTACCTTGAAATGAGAAGACGGCTGGCCGAACCGATCGTTGAGGAACGAGTATCACATCTATCGAAGAGTACTCGAAGCTTTGGAAGAACGTGCATCTCCTCCTCATTTCGCCATCCCGTCCTGCCACGGGTTTCTCGACAACCTTGAGGACTGGGCTGACATCTTACCTCGACCACCGTCGGGTTCAACAGCCTGCAACGCCCTCGTCAGCGAAATGGTTTTCCCCATCTTAGAGCCCGGCTGAGAGCTCCTGGTACAGCGGTATTGTCCAGAACACGCCCAAGAGGGTGTACTGCGCGACCCCAAGAATACTCATTGCCTCATGCGTCTGTACCTCGGCCGCCGTAGACGAGACCCAACTCGCCGGATCAGGTTCTTCAGCCTGCGGAACTTTCCCCTCCACATTGATCAAGCGGAGGAGCTTGGGCACGACACCAAAAAATGAGCAACCTCCATGGCAGAAGCGCTCTCCTTTCTCTACTAGAAAGCCAGGGTCGATGCCAACGATGTTGAATTTGTCCTCGGCCTTCCACGGACTAACTCGCTTAACCACAACACCGAGTCGAGCCCTCTTAGCTCCCATTCCATGTGGGTTATTGACTTCGATTGCTTCAGAGAGATCCCCATGGACGCAGAGTGCGTGGAACTAGCGGTTCAGGCATTCTGGCGGAACGACCCTTTCTACCCACGGCTTAGGAAGTCCAATCAAGCTGACCACGATCTCTGGCACATATTTTGGGAAGATTTTCTAACTGCTAGCACATTGGCTCTTCAGAACGAAAACTACGCTGTTCAATAGCTCCCACAGCTGCTAATGAAAAGGATCATTGATACAATTGGTGTTTTCATTATGTACGTCGGAAAGTATGAGCGTTAGATCACCGCGTACTAGACAAAGACGCTTGCCTGTCTTACTCCCAATCTGAACATTCTAGCTCAGTCGTAATAGAACCCGATGATAAATCAACGCAGCTACGAGCCCAGCAGCCACAAGCCAGGCACCACCTTAGAACAAAAAGAAATATTCACAAACATCAAAAAGTAACTCAGGTGTAACACCTGTGGCTGGATCTCTCCCGCCGGGAATTGAACCCGGGTCTCAAGCGTGACAAGCTTGCATACTGACCACTATACTACGGAAGATAACAGGTGCTGAAGCGCCTGTGTAGTGTGGGGGGGTTGATGGAGGTCGAGCGCTAATTGAAGACTAAGAAGGCTCTCTGCTGGGTGAGTGGGAATGCGATGTTTGTCATTGCCGACGTCTTTGCTACCCTGAATCATTTACCTTTGTGGAATTCTCTAGGTCTTGCTCTCGATGGCATTTAAAAACTGATATACGTTGGCTAAAGTTATTGTAGGCACTCCGATGCACGTGTTCCATGTATTGTCATGTCAAGCAAACAATCCATCTCATCAATCAACTAAAAATGCCATTACGCTCATCCTCATATAACCCTACGTGATCCCTACCCCAACCATCAAGACAAAACAACCCAAGGTATCCAGAAATTACTGAGCCTCAAACCGAGACACACGGAGACAAGCCCACCCGCAGACAGACAGAACCACCACGTGCCGGGTATCGACGAGTAGTATAAAGATCTCCTCAAAACACATAGGTACTATAACACAGTGGTTGCTGGCGCCCTCACCTCCCGGCCAAGACTCCTCTCGCCTCCAACATCAGCCACCAGCAACGCGCTCCACCAAAGGAAACAATGACCGGCTCGGGCTATAAGAATAAAAAGATGTTGCCCCAACTATCGTGCAAAGACCTTGACGACCCCGTCGCCTCCTGCGCTCACCACCCACTTTCCGTCCTGGCTCCATACGCATGCGCAGATGCCCTCGCCGCGCATCACCCGGTGGCTCGTTACCTCCTGCGTGCACGTGCGCTTCTCTAGGCTCCAGAATCGGAGCGAAGCGTCGTGTCCAGCGCTGACGAGCTCGCGGCCGTCGGGGCTGAGGGACAGACTCGAGATTGCATCTGGGTGGGCAATCATGTTATATGTACATTGGCCTGGTAGCAGTTAGTATCGTGAGCTGAATGGGTGTTCTAACCCAAGGGGCCTTACCGCTGTTGGCATCAAAGAACCGGATGAAGCGGTCTTCGTGTCCAGAGATGATCGTCCCCTCAACTCCCGAGCCAGCCATCGATCGTCCACCACCCGTGGCCCCGGTGCTGGCTTCCTCCTCGTTCATGTTACCGCTGTGCTGGCTTGCTTGGTCTAGACCAAGTGTCGTTGCCACCACAGCGTTTACACTGGTCTTGATCGAGCCGTCGGATGTCTCCAGGCTATCCATGTGACCGATGGGGTCACCAGTCCTCGTGTCGTAGACGATGATGGCCGCGTCCGAGTAGGATACAACAAACGAAGTTCCCGTGGTGCCAAGCGGCGCGATACACGTAGGAGTCGCCTCAGGGTTGTCCTCTCGACTGATGTTGTGCACCAGCGTATGGGCAAAGGGCGAGGTCGACGCTATAGTGGGTTGCGGCGAGTTGGAGAACCCGCTGCCAGAGCTCATCGAGTTACCACGTACCCGCCCTCCACGACCGCTCATAGCTCGGTTCGTGCCGGGTTGTGGTGAGCTCAGCTGGGGAGGTGCGCTCACAGACCAGAGGCGGACGGTGCCATCAGCTGCACCAGATACGACAAGGATCCGGTCGGCGTTACCGTAGGGACTCGAGTTGCCAAAGATCGAGCCCAGTGTCGCAGGAAGAACGCAAATCGCCCAGACGGCATCCGTGTGTCCTTCTAGCGTCGCTTTGGGATCGACCCTTCCGCGTTCCCACACTCGAATGGTCGCGTCTTGGCCACCGGAAAATATCCAGCCGTCACCAGTTGCGCGACCACCAGTGGAGAAGTTAGGTGCGGGAGACCACGAGGTCAGACAGAGGACTGCTCCTGAGTGGCCTCGGTGGGTAAAGTTGGCCGTGACATCGAGATCCGAGGCGGTATTGGCCAGTGATCCGGGGTGTCCATCTAATCGGGGAACATGGAAACGCTTGATCATACCGTCGTCACCAGCGGTGCAAATCTCGGGTTCGCCCGGGCTGCCACCTCCAGAGAAGATGATGGTTCGGACGGTGTCGAGGTGTCCTCTTAGACCAAATCTCAGCTTAAAGTTGCCGCTTTCAGCCTTCTGGGCCGCGTTCAACGCTAGTTCGTGCTCGGCACTACGCCTCCTCGACATGGAGCCCTTTCTTCGGTGAGAGCCAGCGACTCGACCCGGCGACTTGGGGAGATTGTCAGCGGTGGGGAAGGTGTCAGTGTCTGGTCGGTTTGATGGCTGGTTAGGGTGTGAGGTGCCGGGTTCGGGGAACGTCCCCTCGGGAAACTCCCAGCCGTCTGACTCGGGTGCTCCAAGGTTCTTCTCCCTCAGCTCGACGGTATCCTCCATGCCACCAAGAACTTCTGCGGCATGGTTGGCTTGGGTTGGGTGCTCCTCGATAGGTCGAGACGTTACGGAGACGGGCGCGGGCCAGTCGTTCGAGTTCTGGTACATGTTTTGCGGGTGGTCGCCCGACGACCGTATCATGGCTTGAGGTTGCAGCTCAGAGGGCTTCTGGGCGAACTGGGAGGTACCGGGCTGCATCGGTGGGGCATGGTTCGGCGGAGGGGCTCTCGAGTTCATATCCTGGGCATGGTTTTGTGCCGGTCTCGAGGGGAGCTGGAACTCCCTCTCCACGTGTTGAGGAGCCGGCATGCCGTATGCCTCTACCTCTCGTAGGTCCTCAATCATAGGGAGTGGGGGAGATTCGCGTGGTGGTTGGGGGTTCGCCGGGGCGATCATCAGATACATAAATTCGGATTGGCACTGGTCGAGGAAAGTCTTGAGGTCCTGTCGTTGCGCCTCCTCGTCGCCGCGGTCGATCTTTTCGCTATCGATACCATCGACGCCGGGTATGGGGTGGCTCTCCATGGACGCTGAGTCGAGCGGATCCGTCAGTATATAGCTCGCGTCGAGGGCGTCGAACGGGACATTTTTCGCGGTGGAACTCACATCTTAGCTTCTCCTGGATCTTCGCGGCGCGGTCGTTCTTCGCGGCCTCGGCAGCATCGACGGCAGCGGTGCCCTTGAGCTGTGCGGCCTGGTCCTTGACCTTGCGCTCGAGGATGGAGACGTACTTCTTGAGGGCGCGCTGGGTAGCGTCGGCCCGCCTGGCCTGGCCCTCGAGGTTGGCGATGCGGCCCTTCATCTCCTGCTTCTCGATCTCCCAGGCGTTGCGGTCGCGCTCGTGTCGGTGCCATTCGGTCTGCAGGAAGCGCATGACGCCCTGCAGGGTGTACTCGGTGGCCTGGGGCAGGTTGGAGCCGTTGCCCTGCATCATGGGCCCCAGCTCCATGCCTCCCACGCCGTTGCCAGCATTCGGGCCCATCACGGCGCGCCTGTTCAATTGGGCGGGTGCATCGAGAGCGCGCGGCGTAGGGGCGGAAAGCGTGTCGGACAAGCTCGGGGGATGGATGGCGGGCTGTGGAAGCAGACTGGAGCGAGAAGGAACGGGGGGTGGGCGTCGAGTCGAGAGGGAGAGCTTTCGCGGGCGGATGGAGATGGGTATCCGTGGGTGGGTTTCGTGGTTGTCGTGCCGTGGCTGAGGTTGTGGTTGAGGTCGAGGTTCAAGTCGACGATGATGCAGATGGAGATGGAGATGGGGGTTCCTTTTTCCTGCCAAAGCTCCAGCCAGGTGTCTCTCTCGTGCGTGCGCTGGCCGTGTTGGTACTGGTGCTCTGGATTGCCGCCGACGAAATTTCAGCCAATCACCGCGACGCTCAAGGTCCAGTGAGGCTGTCAGGCATCAACTCCTCGCCAGCAAGCGAAGCCAGCTAAGCAAACGAAACCCCTGGAGTGTACCTGGAGCTGTCCCTGGAGTGCCCCTGAAGAGTTAGCCCCAGGAAGCGTGGCAGCCCCTGGGACAGTGGGACAGTGGGACACACGCGACGAGATGGAGCCCGCTGGCAGCCAACAAACCAACGAGGATGCGACGGGCAAGCAAGGATCTTCCTTTCAGGCTGCTGCTATCTCTAACTTACATACTATCACGTTGATGACATTGGCCTAAGAGAGTCAACGCCGCTATCCGAGGCTTCGTCTTTGTCTCGCCCTGCCCATTGTCTTTGTCGTCATTGTTGGCTGGCTGCATCTACAGCTGTGGCTATCCGTCCCATCACAGCAGAAAACTCATCCGAACCAAACACCAAAACTCCCTCCAGTCCTTTATCCAAAGCGTACAATGCCGCCGCCCGATGCCAATGCGAATACCAACCAAATACCCTTCTCCCACGTCAAGACTTCACCATGAAATAGCCACCCTGGCATAAAATGTCCCGCGGCTACCTTATTAGTCTAAAACTCCAGCTCCTCAACCTCCATCCCGCACTCCACACACGTCTTGATCGTCATGCCCTCCGCATTCTCCACCGTCCTCCCCCATTCGTGCACATGCCTGCCGCCGCTGATGGCATCACCGAACTTGCTCGCGCCCGACTTGCCCAGCGTGCCCGCCTGCCGCCGGAACGCGTCCGTCCGCGTCTTGCGCTTCAGGTCCGTCAGCTTCTCCTTGAACTTGGCCTCCTTGCGCGCCTTCTTTTGCATCTCCCGCCGCTCGTACTCGGCGTCCAGCGCCTCCGCCGAGCCCCATTTCGTCTTGATTGCGTACTCCTCCACTTGACATCGCAGGAAGAGCATCATGTCGTGCCAATGTGACTTGTGCGGGTTGGGCTTGGAGAGGTGAGGTAGGAGTTCGGGGTCTCGTAGCTCGGCTGTCCTATGTTAGTAGACTGACAATCGATACCGTGACAATCCATCTGGGGGGATAGACTCACGATCCGTAAGCAGGTAGTCGTCCTTGCACTCCGTCTTGGTCAACAGTGAATACTTTTCCGGGAACTTCTCCTTGCACTTATTGCACACGCAGAGATGAAACACCTCTTCCCAGACAAAGTCAATCTCCAGTCCTTTGCACTCCCGGCACTTCTTCCTCTTCTCTTCATCCTCCAGCACGCTCAAGCCAGGTTCGAAAGGCCCGGACTTTAGTCTCTTCAGATTTTTGATCAACTGCATCCGCTCCCACTCCTGCACGCTCATGTGCTTCGGCCGTTGCTGCTCCTCGGGTTGACCGGGCTTCTTGCCACCGAGGGCGAAGTTGTGAGGGTCGTCTTCCGTGGTCAGGAAGCCACCCTTTGTATCCGTCATGGCACTCATGTCGTAGTCGACGAACTTGGTGAACTTCTTCGCTGGCCGGAGAGCCTCCTCGCCCTTGTTCCGCCCATCGCGATTCGTCCCTGACGAGACCTCGCCGGTAGATATTGAGTTGTACGGCCGCTTCCCGCCTGCGGTTTTGGCGATGTATACGTTCTCTGTCGGTATGAAGCCCGCCGCCGTCTTAGGGACGACGGGCGCATTGCCGGATGCACGCTGTTCGGCTTCTCGCTGTTCTCGAATCGCTTTCGCTCGGAGTCGGTTCTCTTCCTACATTCCGTGTCAGCTCCAAGGACAAAGCTGGGGGACTCATTCGACGCAAGACTCACTATTCGCCTTGTGACCTCCGGCGTGGGTGGCGAGACGACCTGCGACGGCCGGGATGTCGACGGTGGTGTGGACGGGCGCTCCATGATGGAAGCAGCTGACGTCGCAAGAATGTGCGAATCGAAAGCAACAGTTCTACGATGTATTAGGCACCGAGGGTGGGCGTGGAATGCGCGGGTCAAAAATCTCCGGCGATGACAAAAGGCAGAGATCAAGATGTGGCGGAGGGGTAGGTCGCGACGGCGCAGGGTCGTAATCGTGGTTATGTCACCAATTAACGCGAGAAAACGTGACCGACGAATGCTGGCTAACGTGAAATCCGGCACCACCGGAATATTTGCAAAGGGTGGTCCAGCTTACATCTACGGTGACTCTTCGCTCGACGAAAATAGATTTGACGTTGTAAAGTGCCTGCAGATAGCCATGCTTGACGCATGACCAACGGCATGTGGGGGCCGCTCTGTAGAGGTTGTTCTACCTAGTCATAGGTCTGGCGCAAACCATGTTGTTGAGATACGGTTGATGGCCAAGTATCGATGAATTATCATATCCTGCATCATTGATGTATAGTACAATTAAGGTCTACAGTAAAACCCGGCATACAAGTCGCCACACACAAAAAAAAAGGCCTATCACAGCCTGAGGGACCTTCCTTATTCGGATATCCGACTCTACTCCTCCTTGGCACCGCCACGACCGGAGCGCTCAGCGGCCTCGACGGCCTTCTTGTCGCTGGCAGCAGGGCCACCCTGCATGGCGCTCATGAAGCCGGCGGGCTGCTTGAAGGGGCGCTTGAGGTCGCCGGAGGCGGGCTGGCCCCAGACGTGGATCTTGACAATGTTGTTCTCGAAGGCGCTCTTGAGAGGGATGATGCTCTGGATGAGCAGGGGGTTGGTGTACTTGAGGTAGATGTGCATGAAGGCCATCATGCCAACGCCCATGAGCTGGCTGCGGAACGCGGTGCGGACCTGCTGGTTGTCGTAGGCGTGGATGGTGGTGGTGACGAGCTTGCCCTCCTCGGTGGAGCCCATGGGAGCAGGCTCGACATACTTGAGGGTGGTCAGGTCTACGGGAAGCTCAGTTAGCATGGTCCTCTGCAATTAGATTGGCCTGAATATCCAGAGCCCGCAGAGGGTTATCGGGGTCGGATGTCAGAGGAGTGGTGGATAGGTGCGTACCCTTCTTCTTGTTGATGACAATCTGGACGTAGAAGTAGAGGGCGGCAATGATCAGATTGCTGCCGAGGTAGACGGCGCGGATGAGGTTGAGGGTGGAGGGATCATCGAAGGGGATGCGCTTGGAGACCTGGGTCATGCCAAGGATGATGGCAAGGTTGACGCTGCGAAAGAATTGTCAGCATCGCGAACTCGACTCTGCTGATACTCCAGAGAGGACAAAGTGAAGGAGGGGGGGGGGTTGCGCCATGGGTAATTTGCGCCGCCCGGCGCATGGGGGAAGAGGAGCACTCACATCTGGGGGCTGATGCCTGCCATTTTTGCCGATTGCCGAAGAAGGAGTGTAGAGCGAAGCGGGAGGGGAAGAGGGACGACCGAGGAGAGAGGAGAAGAAGTTGAAGGCGAGGGTTGTTGGCGTGAGGTGGGAAAAGAAAAGGACAAAGTCGCGGAAATGGGGGAATTTCCAATCGGCTGGCTGCCCGGATGTCTTGCTGGCCTTTGTCCCACGGGACGGCCGCACCCTGAGTGGCTGTCGGGTGGCTTGTGGGGAGGGCGCTCCGGGGTGGCGGACGTGCTGAGAGTCCGGTAGGATTGGTTTTTCCGAGCAGGTCTCTAGGGCTGTCGTCGATGCCAAGCCACTGAAGCCGCTGTAGGATTGTAGTTGCAGGGGCTAAGCTAGTGAATTAGGCGCTGAGCCGTGCGCGGGTGCCTTGCGACTGGCTGCGATGGCGCCGTTTCTGCCGCCTTCTCACGGCTTCCATTATTCATCTCGTTCTTCAACAACCTACTTCGCCTACCTATCTAAGCTGTATCTCTACCTGCCAATTCTCTCTATCTTTGAAACGGGTTATGTAGCTGGGGGGGGTTGCGCTTGTTTCTTGCTTGAATCCATTGTTAGTTTTGAAACCGACAACATAAGACAAGACCTTGAATCAAAGGACAATGCTAAATCCGGAACCCGCTGAGCTTGGACTAACAGCCCTGGCCTCCAACGCAACACGTCCGTTAACCGGTTCGTCATGGGAGTCTTTCAAAGGTCGTCTTTGTTGCACGTTCAACCACCAGTGAACAGCTTGAACCTCTTTCAGATCCATTTTGCACAACAAGTCCTTTAACCGGTTGCTCGTGCTCCTCATTGTTCCAAGTTCTTATTTTGGTTCAACGCAGGCGGGCTGACAGAAAATGCTCGGTCTCTCTTAGACTGAATTGTCCGTCTTCGAAGAGCAACTCGCCCTTACGTCGAGTCTCTTTGACGAACCCGCGGGTCTGCCCTTGCATCGACTCGTTGCTGATCCCACAATGCGGCGTCGAAGACTTTGTACAACTAGCATGGCGTACATAAGATGCGGCGAGACTTCGAGATAGACAATTCTATAACTCGAGTCAACTTATCCAAGCCAAGTGATTCAGCAACAAGTTGTTCAGCGAGAGCTAGAACAGCAGTCATCCCCATTCCGATAAGACCCAATACCGAAACCGGACAAGATGCCGCACGCCCATCGACACACCTCGTATGAGTCCTCGAGGAGATACTCCAAGGCCCATCACACGCAAGAGCGAGATCACCGTCATGACAGCCGCGCCTTCGACGGCTACTCACACCCGCCACAGGAACCACGCCCCTCCCGACGATCATCCCACAGCTCGCGCCGGGATGCTCATCACAGCGGCAGCCCATGGTCTCAGGGCCACTCAGCCCCGTCCACATACGGCACGTACATCTGGCCACTCGAGAGTCAAGGCCAGTACGCAACCATGGACCCGACCAGGTGTCGGTGCACCTGCTGTCCGCATCCCTCGAGCGTCTCGCGGAGCCCAAAGGAGCGCCCTGTCCCGCCCCGGCGCGACCCTCCTTATGACTCGGCCCGGCGAGCTGAGAAGCCGCGCCGCTCATCCAGACACTCCGAAGATCGGCGATATCCCCGAGACGGGTTCGTCATCGACGTGGTCGACCGCTCGGACGGGTCCCTCCGCCGCCAGTACGGTGACAGATACCCCGTCACGCTCTCGTCAACTGCCTCCGTCGCGAGCGTTCTCGCGTTCCTGGCACCCGACGAGCGGCGCGCAAAGGTCGTCGTTCACTGGAACGACGGGGAACGCGAGCCGCTGGACGAGAAGGTGCCGATGGACGAGGTCAGGCGGTTCGGGAAGTACCTCGAGGTGAAGGAGAAGAAGCGAGTCCATTGGGAGTAAAGAGGGGTGGGAGAGAAAGCGCAAGATGTGGACTGCGCCATGCCACCGTCCCACGATGCAACTGAGGGCGCACTGGGCTGTGCCCGGTGATGCATGTGAAGAAGGAAGGCTAGGGACGAGTAGAGCAGAGCTCGGTTAGAATACGGAGTTGGGAGCTGAACGTTGAAAGTAGAAGCAACTGAGTCAATAGATACGGGCAACATGAGAGAAGGGAGGCATGGGGGCGTTCGGACCGGGAGAATTGAAGCATCGAAATAGAGCATCCACAGACCACACTCGCGTGTCCACAGTCTGCCTAATCGCCCCCATCGTCGGCCTCATCCCCCTCGATCCTCCCGGCGCCAAGAGCAGGCATCGCACGAGGCTGAAAAGAAGCCCTGCGCTGTCCTCTGCGGGCAATCGTCTCACCCCCTGGCTGCATTTCCACCGCACGTGGTCCACCCGTCCCATCGAAAACAGGCCAGGGGGGGTCGTTGTTGTGCCGCAGGAGTGAAGGGCTGAAAAGGCCATGATCATGATGATGGAGGGCATCGGGAAGCGGGAGCAGGATTGGAATTGGAGGTGGAGGGCCGGGTTCCCCTTGTCCCTTGCGGAGTCCCTTGCGGAGTGAGTCAAGATGCTGTGGTGATTGTGGGATTGTGGATGGTGCGATGTTGGTCGGCTGTAGATCGGATTGCGGGCAATGTGGAGGCTATTGCCTAAAATTGACGGCGCTTGTATGGAGTAGCATTAGGAATGGGCGGCTGCAAATTGCTCGCACGAACCAGCTGGCGATACAGCAACCACTCACTCTATTCTGGGCATCTCGACCAGAGGCCAGCTCACCATGGCCGTGTTAGCCCCCGCGGATATCTACGCTCCATGCAACCACAGGTCACAAGCCGCAACGGGAGATGCCAGAATCCCATGCTCGCGTGTGTCTCGACAAACCGGGCCTATCACCGCACCCAAGCCTCACCAACAAAAGCACCTCACCTCGCGCCCCCAGGAACACCGAAACGACCCCCAAAGCAGAGCATAGCCCCCCTCCGGTTCCCTGTCTTGAAGCTTGAATCCGTGTAAGTCCACCGTCGACGGGACGGTCTGGATGCCTCATCCCAGCGGCGCTCTAGGCACACCAGTGGGGAAAAGGGCCAGCGATCGGTCAATCATCCGTCATGAGATGAGGTTTTCCATGCCCGGTTGGACGGCTCCGGTGTCCGGATCAAGCGCCGGGCGGCCCCCAGCTCGCAACCCTACGGTAGGGATGGAGCGTGGAGCATGGAGCATGGAGCATGGAGCATAGGCCTAGCATCTAATTTCTGTCCTCTTTTTTTCTGCTTCTGTCAGTGACACCGAGTGAGTCTTTGGCCTTGCGTCCGTCCGTCCGTCCGTCTGTCTATCTTGGCTTGTCGTTGTCTGTTCTCTTTGCTCGTTGGCTACCGTCGCTACTGTCGCTCCCGCACATGGTCGCAACCCACACACCCTCTCGCCCGTAGCCCTTCCGTCACCGCCTACGTAACGACTTCCCCAGCCCAAGCCCGTCGCTGCGACGCGCAATTCCCGTCGCCTTTGGTCTGACAAAAGGCGACGCCGAAACGAGATCCGACACGCTTCGCGTCAACGCCCGGGATTCTCAATTACCCGCTCCCGTGGGCTTGGGCCCCATGCAAGTCAGATAAGAAAAATAAACCAGCTAATATGGGTTTGCTGTCGTCACCGTTGCTTTTGCGAAAAATAGACTGGATGTAACTCTTACTTACTACGGCATGTGTTCGGCGGCTCGCTAACCAGGCGGCAGAGGGGTGCCGCGATGAGCTTCGAAGAAAAGAACCCCGTTGCGGCCGGGGTCAGGTGCGGAGGCCCGGCACAACACCATCAAAATTCGCGGACAATCCATGGACGGGAGCCTGGGCTGTGCGGCTCGGCACCGCACATCCTGCGCATACCAGGTGTGGACTTGCGAATCGACATGCGTGAATCGACGTGAATTGGAAAAGACGATGGAGGCTTGGGTCTCGCAGGTCCCATGTCCGCACTGGTCGTGGATGCCTATAATATAAGAACCAACCCGCGATGACTCTCTTTTACTTGGACGCAACCAGACCCGAATTCGACATCAAGCCTTCACTAGTGACTTACTTTACTTTACTCTACTCTACATGTTTAAACAAAGACCAAAAAGACCTCTACACACAGCAACGGCAAAACAAGACTGAGCTCTCTTTAACATGTTTGGCACTTGGAAGTACGACGCCGAAACGGACGAGGTCCAGAGCGTCCGCAATGCCTTCGACCCCGTAACGGCCCGGTCCAGCTTGCACCAGGCGTGTGACCGTTGCCACGAAAAGAAGGTATGTCATCCATCTAGTTACTTGGCGGCGAGGCACACGAAGCCAGGCTTACACCTACTTCCCTTCCCTTCCCTTCCCGCCTTGCCCCTTACCCTTTTTAACCCGGTCCTTTGGCTAACACGGCGGAACCACGAAGCTCAAGTGCAGTGGAGACAAGAACGGCTGCGAACGGTGCCTCGGCAACAACCTCCGGTGCGAGTACACGCGCTCGGGGTCCAAGTCGTCGCGCAAGGGCAAGAAGAGCAGCCGCAAGTCGGCCGAGGAGGAGAGCCTCGCGAGCGGCAGCGGCTCGAGCTCGCGGCGCGGCGGCTCGTCGTCTAAGCGGTCGTCGGGGAGCAAGCACAGTCACCACGGGCACTCGTCGTCGCGGGCGACAACGTCTGGCCACGACGAGCCCGAGGGACTGCTGAGCCAGTTCGACTTCTCGTCGCTGAGTCCCGAGGACGGCTTCGACCTCGGCCTGCTGTCCCCCGGGGCAGCAGACCAGACGGGCGGTGGCTATGCGGTTCCTGGCTCGTCGGCGGCAGCCTCGCAGGGCAGCTACTCGCAGATGCAGATGCAACACCAGATGCAGATGCAGCAGGGCGCGTCCGACGTCAGCTACCAGTCGTGGGACGGGTACTCGGCCTACCCGCCGGGGTACGGCCAGCAACCGGGCTATCAACCCGAGGAATGGGACGGCTACGGCCAGTACCCAGGTCAACAGGAACAGCAACAGGATCCGCGATACTGGCCATCATCTCACGGTGGCCGATGATGGGAAGCCAGAGAAGAGAAGAGAAGGATACAGCGAGACATCAATAGCAAGAGAGGGAGACGTCAAGAGAGGGAACCCTAAAGAGGGGAATCACAAAGAGAGGGAATCACAAAGCGGGAATTACAAAGAGGAAATCACAAAGAGAGAGAAACACACACTGAGAAAGAGAAGGGCCGAGGAAGCCACTCAATCCTAACGATGAGACGCAACAAAGACGACGAAACGAGTCCGACGGACCAATGTACAACCACACCAAAGCGATGCGATGCTTATACGCCTTGCGCTTATACCCCCTTAATACCTGTTTCCGCAGTTTAGAACTAGATGATACTTTTTCTACTTCCGGCTATTTCGCTTACACCTTGTCCTTTTTCTTTTCTTTTCATGTACTTACACACGCCGGCACGCAGATGTATAAACACAATTGTATAGAAGGAAGGAGGGGGCTTGGCTTGGAGATGGGCACGTCCTCCTTCTTCTTTCCTTCGACACTTACGTTGGAGGATCTTCATTAATAATTGGATACTTTATTAAAAAAAAAAAATACCCCGGCTACTGTTTGTCTTTCTGCCACCCCCACGATTGCGCGCGCGCGATGCTTCCCCTTTTGGAGTCCGTCTCGCCGTGATATTTCGTGGCAGTGTTTTTTTCTTCTCTTTCTCTTTCGCTTTCTCTTCCCCACCCCGGTCGCAGCAGCGCATTTCTACGCGCGCAAAATGTCCTACCGCCACACCCCCCTCCCCCCGATCATCATCAGATAATCAGCCCTAGTGAGTTCAGGTTTTGATCCATTTTGCGCCAGGCCCAAGCCCCGATCCGCAGCCGGGCGTGCGTGCGTTTCTCCCCCACCTGCGTGATGGGCGAGGGCCGGTGTTCGTGGTTCGGCTCCGCGGGCTCCGATGGAAACGGGAGCGAAAACTGTCACGAGACGGCGTTGCTGCCTGGAGGCGTTTGGGAGGTGCGAAGGTGGAGGTTGCACGCGCGTGTAAGTCGGATGGATGGTGACACGAACTGCGAAGCCGAGCCGACATGTGGTCCGTGAGGTGGGACAATGCGCAAGACAGGGCTGCTTAGTCAGTGCTTCGGGGGAAATCTCGACGTCATTCGCGACTCCAAATCTGGCAAATCTTGTCGCTGTGAGACGCCTTCACCCAAGCATAACCCGCAACCCAATCGCCAATTGTGCCGGCTTCAATTGAGCCACACGATCCGCGCCATGGCTACCCAAGAGCCCTCTGTGCCCGTAAAGTCCATGCTGGACCGCCTTCATGACTGGGGCAGTAAGTCTGCTCCCTCGCCTCCTCCGCCTCGTCATCTGCTCTACATCAACCACATCGAGAGCTCCCCATCTTACAGGCTCACCACATACCTCCACTCAACCTCTCCTGCATAGCCTACGCCAGACTAAGATAATCTCCCAGCTGCATCACTCCCGCCATCCCTCCTCGCCACCCTCGTCTTCGCTCTGCACGCCCGTCCGATGCAGGCTCTCCCGCTCTTCACCTTCACGCCCGCCCTGCTCTTCTCCTCCTACCTCAACCTCTCGGGCTACCCGACTGGCAGTGCCGGCATGACCGCCGCATGGTCCGGTCTCTACGCCATACTCGCCCTGCGCCGTCGCCAACCTGTCCGCGCAAAGTTCTCCATCCGCGGCATCGTCCGGGGCACCGCCGTTGGCCTCGGCACCGCCAACTGCGTAGCTGGTGGCTGGGTCTACTTCAACGGTGATTTCGCAAAGGATGCCGAGGAGCGGGTCGAGCGCAATCGCTGGGGAAACCATGATTAAGCCCGAAATACCGCTGGCTGCCGTCTTGTCGGGGCGAGGGACACAAAAGGGATACTCAAGTGTACGATATGGGATTGTACAAAAAGTAAATTTATGAGGAACGATATGGTGCGTCCCAAGGCAATCTTAAGACACGAAAACCATCAGCATCTGGAACAAGGGTTCAAAACACAAATGACATTACCACCAGTGCCGGGCGCTTTGACAAGTGACAGAACATGCTTGTGGGATAATGCGGCCTGGTATCATACGCTCAGACACATGCGTAAGAGAAAAAGGCTTATAACGCAGGCATATATGTAACACACAAAGCTAAAGCCCTTGGATCGTTAGTTGACATGTCGCTGGACACATGTAGCCTACGTGTCATCTGTGACCTTGTAACCTAACGCCCGGTTTTCCAGGTATCTTGATTCTATACTATTGTAGTACAAACGCTGTATTCAATGCCCGAATACTTCCTGAACACCCCAGATTGAAAATCGGGAGGACCCGGCACGTCCTATGCCAGTGCTTCGTCCTCCCTGAATAAGAAAACGCCAAAATTTGGAGACAGCCTCAGCCCTTGATGCGTCTCCAGCCCATTGAGCCCGTGCCTTGAAATGCAGGGTGCAAGTTGTCATCTAGAATCCTCAAGCCAGTGAGGAAACTCGTCTCAATGTGGAACCCAAAATCGCCCAAATGTTCTAACCCGTTGTGCAAATGCACCCTCCTTTCTTCATGCCCTTGAGAATCCGAGGTAGTCATTAAATTGTGGGGATAGAGGATCGGTGAGAGATGGTGTATCGTCGAGGGGTATTACAAAGGCAGCCCGGTAGCGTGCCCTTAGAGTAGATGATCTATTTCTTTTGCTGTGAGACACATCTGTGATCCTGACACCATCCAAATGATTAGGACGAGGAACGAGAACAGGAGGGCCCGAAAAAATGTTCGCACGTGAACGGGGCTATGCACCATGGGGTCGTCCTTTGAGAGCCGAAGGGTGGAAATCTGGAAGGCGCTGATGTAGTCCAGATCACACTCTCGGGCCTTGGGCTCGGCGTAAGTCTTGTACTCATCCAGCGCGTTGGATGTCTCCCAGCCAGCGACCTTTCGAACAACGCCCACGACACATCCAGTGCGGTGCTTGCCATGGTTGCAGTGCAGGACGAGAGGATAGTTATCCTTGTTCAGGACGACGCTGAGAATGGACTTCATCGTCTTGAGGGGGATGGCCTCCTTCTTGGTACCCTTCATGTTGAAGACGACCTGTCGAATGCCCTCGCGAGCGAGGAAGGCCTCCAACTCGTGATCACGGTCGTCCTTCTTCACTAGTGTCCTGCAAGGTGTAAGCGTTGAGTCTCGCGATAGAGGATGTAGAATGGAGCAGTCCAATACGTACACCACAGTTTTCAGTTTCAGGCCCTTGATGTACTCGAAATCAGAAGGTTTGGGATAGCTGCTTCGATAGACACCGGGAACCACGACGCCAAAGTTGAGGGGTCGGCCATTGAGTGGTGCAGCAGGATGCTCTGAAGCCACCGACGACAGGGAAGAGGCCGAGGAAGAGGCCGAGGAAGAAGCAGTCATGGCTGAGCAATGTTAGTACACGAGAGTCGCCAATTTCGTCCAAGAGAGCTTACCAATTGACTCATATGCTCTTGTCGTCAACGTCTCGGTAGTGTTGACTGTGGAAGTGCTCTGAGACCGGACAATGGTGGTAGCCTCCCGAATGGAGATGCCATTTCCTTGGCCCTCTTCTGCGTCCTTGGCCACCTGCATTACGTCCTCCTTGTTGGAGCTGCGAGAGCTGCGTCTTGATCGGAAGGGGGTGTTTGCGGGCTTCGTCTGTGGTTCTTGGCGATGGGTCGCCTCGTCCACGTAGGCGCGTGAATTGCGCTTTGAAGTCATTTCCGAGATGGTTGGTGTCAGGTCCATATGGTTAGGAGGGAGTCTTGGTTGAAGAGAGGTAGAAGGCGGAAGGTGGGGTGTTATCGATGTCGAGCCAAAGAGGTAGAACCGTAGAGGTAAAACCAAAATTGTGGGTGGGCAAAGGTAAAGTCTTCGTAAGTTGTCTGGGGGCAGAGGTAAACTTGGGGGAGAGGGATTGGCGTCGGGTAAGGGCGAGGGTGACGGTGACGGGGAAGAAATGTCGTGGTACAGAAGTCGTGGTGTTGGGGTTTTAGTCGAAAAAGCACCTTTTGGAGGCAAGTGCTCGCGCGACGAGGCAGAGCCTACAACGTCTTGAGATTCATCTTGGCGACAACGAGCTGGGGCAGAAACTCCATCTTGTCTTGTGGGAAACAGGAGAGGAAGTAGTCAGAGCGTGGGGGGCGATGTGTAGTCTCGGTGAGGGAGAATGGGCAAGGCGAGGTAAAAGGGCAGAGGGTGAGATGATGATTGAACCAGGTTCGGGGGAAGCAAGAACAAAGATGGAGAATGACCTGTACAAAGTACGTAGCCAGCCACACCTAGGGGATGACGGGGAGAGCCAGAAGGAGATCCAGGGGAGCAGGGGTGTCGCTTGCTTGGTGAGCGAGCAGGGGCTTGCTTGAACGCTTTTGCAAGCTTGGTGCCGAGTCAGCGAGACGAGGGCGAGAGCGAGGCTAGGCTGACCCTGGCGGAGTGGAGGAGGAGGGACAAAAAGAAGAAGCGACAGAGTGCCAGCGAGGAGACTCTGCCCGGGTCTGGGGTGAGAGCGGTGCAGGTAGGCTACTATGTAGGTGGCTAGTAGGTACCTAGCTTGCTAGCCACAGCGCGTGGGCCTGCGGGCTTGCGGGCTTGTGGGTGGACTTTTTAGCCCCCGTAGCCCGGATGGAGTTGGGAAGGATGGGGACGTGGACGGAGATGTGATGATGGAGATGGATGGGCGGAGGAGTGGAGTGGAGTTGGGAGGAAGATGACCGAGTGGACGTGGGATGATGCCAATGGACCAGGCTGGATTGGGTTTAGGGGCGTGACCCACTCGGTCCAGGGCAGTGAGAGCCGCAGAAACCTACCTGGGCCACCGCTGGAAGGCCACCTACACGACCGCCTGGAAGTGCACTTCTTACATAGTACAGAAGGGTCACAGCGGTTAGACGTGCTCTGACGCATCCCCCCGCCGCTAAAACCCGGGCTGCTGCCGGTCACTTCGGCTAGCGCCCCGCCACTTGGGGCTGGCACACACACCCATGGATGAAGATGGATTAAGATGGGTTAACATGGACTTGGCACGGCACGGTGCAGCGTGAGTGTGAGGTGAGTGAGGCTGCACACGCCAGGCCCTTCCCCTTCCAATGGATGCCTTCGCCACTGGTTGAACGTCAAACTGTTGATCTTTTAGGGTTGATCACTTTCCGAGCCCTGGGAGGACCCTGAAGTCGGGTCCGGTGCATTGAAGTCCGGACACGCGTACTGTCGCTGTGTACTCCGTAACAGGAGGGGAAAACCCTGAGACACACTGAAGATCAAGATCATCGCCGACGACAGGCAACAGCCCGGCAACCAGACAAAAAATAGAAAACCCAAAACCCAGCCATCGCCCAACTCCGATGCCTCAAAGGGGGACGTTGCGCCTCAATCAAACTTACCGGAAACTCGACCAAACTCAGCCGGACTCGACCTAGCCTCTTCACCCGTACCTCTCTCTTCCATCCCTCGATGGCTGCGACAAAGGCTTCCACGCGTGGCATCGAAGGTGAGGGGTAGGAAGAAACAATGGTTACGTACCCGTCCAGCTGGCCTCGACGAGGTGGAAACTGGCGTTTCGCCCCCGGATTCGATGGACGGACTGACGATCACCGACCCAAAGACAACGCGGAGTCGCTATTTACTCGCACAGCCAACACACAAGCACAGCACCGCACAGCCATGCGTCACCTTTATTACGCATGCCGGCACGTGTACGAAGTAAGTAAGTAAATCACCCTCATCTTGTTGGCCCGCCGGCCGGCAACTGAGCTGGGCGAGCTTCCAATAGAGGGATGCTCCTCGCAGAACAGAAACGTGCAATGTGTCTCCGTCGCATGCCGGCACCCACTTTCTCCAGACAAGGGAGCTGCCAGCTGGGGGAGCATCCGTGCGAGGCGGCGAATCGAGGGCTAGGGATGACAGCATTTCGCATTTGCAATGTGCACATGTGCACAGACAGATTCTTCCTAATGCCTCGACTTGCATTCGTTGCACCGGACGGATACTGGCGCACAACCAGCATAAAAAACACACGACCGCCTTCATCAACCGAGACCGGAAATATCCACTCCGCAAATAGTCCCGTAGAAACGGCAAAAGGAGCTTAGGCTCCCGAGACCTCCGTCCGTAGACTAAAGAGCTCTGAGGCGAGCCGCTAGATGGTCCCATACCAGGTTACACGGCACATCCCAGAGCGCGGTACCGACGCCTCTGAAGTGCGTTTCCTGGGAAAGACAGGCACCGAGAAAAGTGATGGCCCAGCCGATCGTCTGGCCGTTTGCGCTGGGAGTGGTGTGGTGTCGTCGCCGATGAGTGGCCGGGCCCCGAGGACCGAAAGCATTCGGCGGGCCCCCGGCGCTGAAGCTAAACAGAGAGGGATGGATCCGTAGCGGGATCCAGACCTTCAACCAGTCCTCCAGGGCGCCCCCGGTTTTGTGCTGGTTCTCGTCGTCATTCGGTCTGGTGCCTCGGCCTTTCTAGTCCATGCTCTGGTTCCGGTCAGTCGTTGCTCTGGAGGTGCACTTCCACCAAGTACGAATAGGTACGGAGTACACATGTGCTGTTTCAAGTCCAGCCACCAAGAGAAGAACGAACTGCCCTGGGTAACGCCAGCAACATTCAACTGGGCCTCAATAGCACAATAGAACCACTGTAACAAGAAAGACTTAACATGCCTGACGTCTATCGACTCGACAGACCGCTAATTTCCTCGCAGGCGCCCATCACAGCGTAGCACTGCGTGGCATAAAAAAGATCATCACTTGACTTGATCATCTGCCTTCACTAAAGATCCAAAAACGTTGCAGCGCGCATACATAGTATATCCATCTGGCCTACCGTTCATTAATGAAACACTCTTTTTCTGTCTCTGCCACTCCCCGGGTCAAATAATCCAATACACGTGTAGGCGTCACACTGGGCCCCCCACGGAAGCCCGGCAAGGCGCACATCATTTGGACTGACTCTGAGTTCTGTGCTATCCAGAGCGCGTGAAAAGGGGACTGTCGCCTTTATTTTGTCCACTAATCTTCAACTCAAGCTGTCTCCAGTGCCACAGCCTCGCGTTTCTCGATGATGCATCCCGGATTATACCGGACGCACGAGTTGCCTTTGAGAGTGATTTATTTAATAGGCGCAGGTCACAGTATATAAAAAAAGGGACAATGTCGGAAGCAACCTGCATGCATTAACGCGTCCCAACCGTTTGCTTCGCTGCTGCTTCTGTGCATGCGCTGCCAAGCCCGAGCATCCATTCCAATGCAACTTTAAGCTGGACAATCCCGTGACGGCACAGGCTGGCAGGTCTAACACCCGGTCTCATCTTAGAAAGCCACAGCGTGGTGGTGAGCCTGTGGCGACGGGCACCGCCGACGCCGACCCGACACCGAGAACGTCGCGCAGATTCCAACGCCGACACCGAAGTCCGTAATTACGGCGGGCTCGGACATTTCAAAATTTCCCAATCCCCAATGCCTTTCCAACCGAACCATACTCCATAGTTGACGCGGTGCTGTGAATACGCGTACTAATCACTTGGCGCCTTCTCTGCATTACTAATGTTCTACGTCGGCTTTTTGCACACGCCAGCAACGACGTCACCGGTGTTGAGGCTGACTGACCGCTGACGGGCTGACGAGACAATGTCTCGCCTCAGCCTTAGCCTCAGCCTCAGCGTAGTTAGAGACTCGCGTACAGATTACGAAGTCTGTATGAAGATCAGGGAATCTAAGGCGCCACGCTTCGTTCTAAGCCTTTGGCTGCGTCAAGATGTTCCAGAATGCATATGTCTATGTTGCTCGGGCGGGCAGGGTTTCAACCTAGTCCAATCATTCAATGAAATCTCCCGCATCCTTCTTCCTGTGAAGATGCTCGCGTGTCGATCGTACCAGCGCCAAATCACGATTTTCATGGATGTCCGCAGGTCGAGGAATAAGGCCATGGGGGATGAGGTGTCACGCATCTTACTGAAGCCATTCTTCAACCTAGGCCAATGTGTGTATTGCCATCTGAAACTGCATCTCTACCCTTGGGGGCCGCAAAAGAGGTCTCCAGTTCCAACTTCCTGTAACCCGGAGACGGACATGGATCCCATTGGTCTCCCAGGACAAAAGAAACTCACCCAACGACGGGTAGTTGTTGTCGCGTGCCCTCAACAACTCGACTTTGACCAACCTTGCCATGCAAGGTCTAAGATTCGGAAAGCACTGACCTTTGTAATCTACACCGAGACCAATTCGTCGACATCCCACGTGAAGCATTACCACATTTTGACACCGAAGCGAGCGGGATAGTCCACGCCCGGAACCCTAGAAGCCCCAAACTTGCCTCTTTCGGACACCGAGATCCAAAAACTCCAAGAGCTCGACTCCTCCCGTCCGGGACACCCCCTGACCGGCGCCTCTCCCCGAACCAATAAACTCGCCAGCGGTGACAGGCAGGCAACTTTTTGAGGCCCCCCAGCGTGGTACTGGTTCCGAGCGCGGATGGTCGTCTGCATACTCCCGGGAGGACTAGTATCGTTGGGGTGGTTCCTCAGCCCTGCCATCATGGGTGTGCCATGCTGGTCTCCCGGAGTCCAGTCTCCCGTGGGGTTGGACCAGGATCAAGCATTTACGTATTGATGATATTTGTGTTGCTAAGGTTCTCAGGGTGGTTTTAAGTAAGAACCCGTGTCCCTGCTTTGTTGTGAAAGAGACAGAGCTCGTCCATGTTGAAACGCCAGACCGCGTTTGTACTTCATCGATGACATCGCAACGAGAATAGCGACGTATCAGCGGAATAGCTGCTTGGATGTATTACTATTGAGGCCTGCAATCAATTATTGTGGCCACACTCTTGCATATCACGGCCGATCTTTGACAGAATCTGGAACCTAATGTTGGGGTAATGCTTCAGATACCCTATAACGTGGCACTTTGTATCTGAGAACTGACGGGAAGGAAACAAGGCCATCCTCAAAGCCAATCGCAACGTATCCCTTGCCTGTGCTATGAAATAAATGACACGTCTATTGCCACGGTGGAACAGGATTGTCAACGTGGCATTCCTCTATGCTGGGCACCCTTAGCTTTGAGGATGACGGGGTCAACTTGTCCTTTGACGTGACAAAAAGATCCGTGACTACTGGATGACGCGTATTGACCTGATTCTAGTAATAACTTTCTCAATAGTCTTGTGTAATATGACCCAGGATACCAAAGGTTGCACTTTGTCTGGAGACTGTGGGTCCCCTATGGTGCTCGATATTGTTTCATTTGAGCAGCACAGGCACAAACATTCTGCCGGTCTGGAGGATCGTCGTAATTCGAAACAATGGACGTTTCTGCACCCTAACATTCCGGTAGACCAAGCGGACTGCTTTACTCTACATTTAGACTTATTTTTAAGGAATAAATAAGCCTTTGCGGGCGTTTTGTCCATGTCTCAAACGTTAAGTCCGCGTTTCAATGGGTTTACAAGGAAAGGCAGAGGCTCATGCTACCGGACGAATACTTTCATGTATTGCAGTTGATCGTCGGACTTGTAATGGCCAGCACATAGATATCTAAGTATAGAAACGCGCCTACTCGTTGAGCATAAGATCTTGCGGTTCCAGGTTACATGTCCATCTGGTGTGCTTCAAACAGAGTGCTCTTTCCATCAAGGACGCAGATTTTGTGACAATCTGCTGCTTTTGAAGTTTGAACCTTGACTATCCGAGAGATTATTCATCAGCCCCCAAAGCTGATGCTCCAAGGCGTCAATCTGTCGACCGCCTGAAACTTTGAATGGTGCGAGAACCTTATTCAGCTTCCCCTTCTCTTCTACGGACAGTGGAAATTCATAACAGTTCTCTTCAACTCTCTCGGCGGCTGTTGCTCCCGGAACAGGGATGATCGTACCACAGTTCCCCGTGTTGGAATGGCCCCAGATCCACGCAAGTGCAAGCTGTGCAGGACTCACACCTCTCTGCTCGGCAAATGTCTTGATCTTGTCGACCAACTCGAGGTTCTTGTCGAAGTTCTGATCAGGAAAAAGGTCAACACAATATTTTTCGAAATAAACGGAGATGCCAGGTGGTGAATGGAGGAATTGACTAGCTTACCTCTGATTGGAAGCGGCTCAACATGCGGCGCATATCACTCTCAGCAATGTCTTCTACCTTCTTGACCTAGCCGGTTAGAAATCCATAGCCGAGTGGCGCGTGTGTCAAGATAGGAACCACCAGATCTTTGCAAGTTGCCGCGACACCATTGGTAAGGATATCAGTGCTCCAGAGCGAGAACTCAACCTCGACGACGGCCAGAGGGCAAATGCCGTGTGCCTTCTTGATCGTCTCGGCACCAACCCTAGACAACCCTACAGCGCCAATCTGACCTTCATTGCGGCGAAGGCCTGCTCGTCTGGTGTGTGTTTCGGACGCTATGTTAGTCCAAGTAGGCCGAAGCCTGTTGTAGGGAGTAGATCGGCAAAGGCCATATTGAAAAGACCCGAATATTGAACTTCTGCGTAGTGAAGCTAAGTGGTTGTTTCAGCTAAATGAATGCTTCAATGGTCTAAATCCGAGAACAGTATCGCAAATAAGCGTCGTATTTGTATATTAGGGATAATTCTTCAATTGAGCTTACTTCGGATGCTCCTCGATTCTTAATGTGGCATGGTCGGACTTATGAACCCGGGGTGTCCCTTGTCCCGATGAGCCCAAGCGGACTTTAACTTAACCCGTATATCAAACGGAAACACAGAACTTCAAGTGAATTATCCCAATCGCTTTGAAGCGAGACATGGTTCTTGAAAGTAAGTAAACGGACTTAAGTGTTGTATCAACTGAGCTTGTGTAGTATTGGAAATCAATGAGACATGAGCTCAGAGTCCCAGGACAAGGCTCCTGCAAGTCAGACCACACATGCCCTCACCCCCGAACACCACGAAGTTAAGATTTAGGATACCAGGACTGATTTAGGGGAGGATGTATAGAAGTAAGTGGCACAACAAGTGCCTACGTCAGATGTGAATACAGTCTGCAGTTTAGCAAGGACGTGACAAAACGAGGCTTGAAAATTGAGACATGGGAATAGATGCATTCGCTGAATAAGTTCTACGGAGCCACAAGTTCGAATTGATGATCGACTGACTGCTTTAAAGAGTTACGACGGCGTCCAGACTTACTCTTGTATGGTCCAGGAACCTCAAAACAGGCCTTTTCTGTACCCCAAACCACGAACAGTGTCCTGTCGGATCTCCACTACACCTCTCGCTCGTGGAATGGGTGTTCGCCAAACGGACCCCCGGCCTTACACCCCGACCTCCTGTCAGACCATGGACTCTAGTACGAGGCTTGTTCCATCATTTTTGGAGCCGAAGTCGTGTCCAATTCTTCTGCCTCGTTAGATCCGTCTTGGCTCTGAGACCCTTTCATGTCTTCAACAGACATCTGCAAACAGGCTCGGTTGTGCCATATAATACAGGTTGCTAAGTTGCGACTGAGTCGGTTCAAGATCAACAGCAAGGGGAGTATATCCAAGAATTGCGAGTTGGAACTTCAGTTGCGTCGACTCATCGCAATGCAGGATACTCTGGGTCTTTCATTGTCAACCTAGGAGTTGCAACAGGAGGCATCTCAAGTGCTTGGCCGCATTGAAGCTGTCTCACTGAACCCTTCTCATCGCTTCTGATGTGTACATAAGATGTTGAGCACGATATTGCCCAAGCCGAGCCCACGATTATCTGAATTTACTGGTTTGATGGAGGCTAATTTAAATACGTGGTACTCATTAGGTTAAGACATACATGACACCAGATAGGGTGCTTATCTCTACTGCTACTTACAAATTAGAAACACTGGTGTGGCTACCGACCGAGGACGAGTATCACAAGAAGTGCTGGCCTGGGTCTGGTGGTGGTCTGGCTGAATGGAGGTTGATTAAGGAAAAAGTAAGAACCGAGCTCATCTGTCATGAAGGCGGAATTTAGGTGTCGGAGGACCTTCAAACGACGACAGGCCCTTTTTGAAAAACTAAGTTTAGAGATTATCAAAGAGCTGAGAAAACAACTCGTGATGCTGGAGGGCTATCTTTTACCTTAGCAATTCATTTTATTCTGAACTCAGTGATGCCCAACAGCCCAAAACCGTCAAGTAGGCCAGGAATAAAAAAAAGGCTCCCGCTGAGGAAGTCGGCTCAACTATATTCTTTCAATAGCTATTTACTATGTCTTCTAGGATACAATAAACGCACTTTGTTTCTGCTAATGCTGGTGGACGAAGAGGGCATGACCACCAAGTAAAATCAGGACGAAGAGCCTTGTGGTCAAGTTGTTTAAGTGGATTCAGATTCTCGCCCTGGAACCGTTACTCTCCTCTCAACCTGATGCTGGGTGGTGTCATGGTGTCGAGGCGGACCCCAATTCAAGCTCACTTGAAAGGAGATGTTGCCGGGACCGAACTGGGCGTTGCCATTGTTCCTGTTCAAAGCATCTTCCCTATATCGCCGAATGACGCTAACGACATCCACCATTGCGGTGAGAAAGAGTGTGTAAAGGATCACTCTATGATTGAGTTAGTCTCAAGAGATATTGGACGCCTGAATCTAGTGCTCGAGAAGACGTAAGGGGAGGATGTTGTAATCACTTACCCGTAAAATCCTGCAAGGTATACTAGGATCTCCATCACAGTCTGGATCTTGGACGCCCATTTTTCGCACTGCTCTAGCGACCCTCCATGGGACCGACGGATCAGGTCATCGAATTGAGGACCGTTGAGGCTCGAATACGCGTCAGTAGGCGAGTAAGGAATATGATCATCTCGGTCGTCTTTGCAGTAGTTGGGCAGCGAGTCAAAAGAAACTTCATCAACAGTGACGGTGACCACGTAGGCGAATACTATAAGGAAACCAGCATTGATGATAGATGGCAGGAGCTTGCGGGCGCGCTTGAGGTGGATCATGTTGACTGTGCTGAGCATGAGGCATGCCAGGCTCTGCCAAACATAGAATCAGCACGCGTGACTATGTGATGCCCGAAGGAGGCAGGATACTTGCTGTCCAGAAGATAGGTGGCCTGAAGTAATGCATCTCCCAGTCCATATACTTGAAGTTTGACCTTCCATACTGAGCTAACAGCTTTTGGACGAACAAGAAGGCTAGAATGGTGATATTGAGACCAACGCAGATGGGAAAGCCGATGGAGAGAATGTATTGAATTGTCGAGGTTGGTGGTCTCTCGATGATGTCCGTTTCTTCGGCCACATCTTCGCGCTCTCTCCTGGTCGATGCTAGGAGAGGTGTTGTCCCCTCGGGGCGAGGCTCAGTGCTCGGCGGATTCATCTGGAACAGTTACAGGTGATTAAATGGAATTTGGTGTGGTTGGGTAGATTACAATGAGTATTCTGATGCTGAATATCCAGCCGAAGCAGTGATGTTAAGTATTGCGTCAAAAGGTAGACGTGTTGTTAACTTATTAGGAAGACGCGTCTCATGGATGCTAATCCTTCGCGTCCTTTGTCATAGCGGGGCTCAGGTTCAAGGTATATGTTTTGTGACTAACACTAACAGGTGTGTGGCTGTGCGAATGAGTCATGTAAGCTGGGTAAAAGTGCTTCGTGTTTTGTATTTGAGATGCCTAGCTAGCATCAGGCTGAGTCCTCAGAGATGGCGCCACGGTTGCTTACGCACTCTTTCTTATTGGGTAACTGTGCGGGGTAGGACGTATCTTCAGTATCCCCATGCGTTGGCACCTTCACACGGCTTTACTATAACAACTTCGTGTCCTTTACGCAGTATAACCCGTTGAAACTGTGAGGTCATGTCGTCGGCGATGTGCTGCGGCATATGGCGCCGAAGCCCCCCAAAGGACCTCCCAAAGAACCCCCCAAAGGACCCCAGGAAGTCAGGAGAGTCCGGGGCCGTCTCGGCAGGTGTGAGGTGTCCCACCGGTATGTATGAATATTGTCGTTCTACAGTGGTCATCAACTCAGTCTTCCATTGTTATTTCAAGGACTGACACACACTAGCGAACGACCCAGTCCCACCGCAGACCGTACAGTCGACTCCACCCGCAGCCACTCCCGAGACCCCTTCGACCCCCGGCCAGCTAGTTCCCGAAGCTGTTCCACCAGCCCAAACCCTACCGAGACGTCAAGACGAACAAACCTACGATCAGTCAGAGCTATCAAAGCCATACGCCAACAACTATGACTTATGGAACGAAGCCTTGTTGTCTCTAAAAGAGTCAGAAAAGCGAGATACGGAGATGTTCGCGCCTGATCCCGATCCTGCCAATAGAAAAGAGTTGGTGGTGGAAATCCAAAAGCGAATCGACAAGGCATTCAAGGAAGAGCAACACGATAGCACAGCACGCCGCATCATCGAGAATTCGGTTTCGGTGTTAGCCAAGTTTGCCTCTGCTGGTGACGTTCTTGTCAGCTTTGACCCTGGTCACGCTGCTCTACCATGGGCTGCTGTCCGATCCGTTCTCGTGGTAAGCACGATCTGGAACTTGAGTAAACCTCTGCTTCCGATCATCGAGCTAACTTCTCTAGTTGTTGACTGCTAACAGCGAGTTGAGGGGCCAACTCCTCGCTGGAATTGCCAAGGTCGCGTCGATTCTTGTACAATGCGACACATACCAACAATTGTACATGGCGCCAGATCCCACCCTCCGTCCGTCCGAGGCCGCTTTGGGCAAATTGAGGACATCCATAGTTCAAGCTTATGCTAAATCACAGTCGTTTCTTGCCTTTGCCGTCCAACGCCAGCGGAGCAAGATCAAAATTGATGCCGCCTTCAAGCTTGAGGCCGTGCGAGACCATATCAACGCGCTTGTGGAGAGCCAAGAACATATACAGCAAGCTTCAGATAACTGTGAAAAGCATTGTAGTTCTTCGAGTCGAAGTCATGTCAGAGAACTTCTCGCGCTTGCGCGAGAATTGTCTCGTGTCATGCAGCATCAAGTGTACGTCGCGAACAAGCCTGTAAGGAAAGCAATGCTGACATCTTTTATAGTAGCCTAGTCCTGGAAAGAATCGACGCTGAAGACCAACTCAAGATTCTAGAGTGGGTGTCGCCCATACCGTATGGAAAGCACCACATCACAGTCAAGGAAGCTCGAACACCTGGCACATGCAAGTGGTTATTAGACCACGAGAAATTCCATCAATGGAGGGACATCGATTCATCAGCAATTATGTGGCTTCAAGGTTCTCGTAAGTGCAGTACCAGTTCTTAGTTTCTGTGAGACTAACTTCCCTAGCTGGTGCCGGCAAAACTTTCCTTACCTCGCAGGTCATCGACCATGTTCAGGCCCAGCTAGAAAGCTCGCCAAAGGAAGAGGGATTTGAATACTTCTACTGCAATCGGAATGAAGAGGAGCGTCGGAGTCCACTCGCAGTCCTTCGAAGCTACGTTCGCCAACTATCAACTTCCGTACGGAATCCCAGACACATGCGAAAACCGCTCCAGGACCTCTGCCGTGAGGCGAGGCTGAAGGGATCGGACCTCGGCCTTGAAGTATGCAAGGTTCAACTATTGGAATCTGTGAATCTTTACTCCCAGACCATCCTCATCATTGATGCTCTAGATGAATGCGATCAGACGACGCGCTGGAAGCTCGTCGAGATAATGCAATACCTAGTCTCCGAATCCGAGCAACCGCTCAAGATCTTCATCTCTAGTCGGCCTGACTACGACATCAAGAGGTGCTTCAAATCTCGACCGAACATCGAAATCCAAGCTACTGACAATCAACGCGACATTGAGAAATTCGTCAATGAGGAAATCGACAAACCAAGGCGGCGGCTGCCGATATCCACGGCGCTGCGGAAGACGATTGTCGACATGCTCTGCGAACGGAGTCAAGGAATGTAAGTTCACCTCGGGTGGGAAAACTCTCGGCATGTAGCTTATAGCATGACAGGTTCCAATGGGCATACCTACAGATCAAGCAGGTGCTCGAACTACGAACTGAAGAAGATATCCTGAGCAAGCTTGGGAAACTTCCAACCGGACTCAAAGATGCATATGATGAGATATACCGGCAAATCGCGAAAGATCAGCATGCGAAAGATCTTGTGGATCGCACCTGCATGTGGGTCATGAGTGCTTGCAAACCTCTCACCAGCGATGAGCTTCTATCCGCAATTCGCATTGATTATAACCACAACTCTATCGCCTTGGCGAACGAGGTCGACGAATCACATCTGTTAGATTTATGCAGTCATCTGCTAGTCTTGGACTCCCAGAGAAACGTCTGGAGGTTCTCCCATCTATCAGTAGTGGAGTATTTTGAAGACAACCACTGGGGCCCTCGCCATGCATACTGTAACACTGCCAAAGTGTGTCTCAAGCTTCTGATTGAGACATACAAGAACCCCATTGATGAAAGCGAGGCTGAGACCTCGGATGACGAGCAGAACTCTGAACCGCAGGACATATTTGACTTGGCTCATCCGTTTCAAGAATATCTGCTGCATCACTGGGTAATCCATGTCAGCACCTATGAGGAACAACTGGCGAAAGAAGAACAAGAGGCAGATCCTACGATGGCGCAGCTTTTGCAAAAGTTTCTCGGTTCTCCAGGACATAGCAGCGTTCAATACCGTGGATGGTACCGCCGAATTCACCCGTTCTCGTCCAAGTTTTGGCGGTTCCCACCATCATCATTTTTGAGAGATGTAGATCTTCGACAAATCTCCCCAGAAGACGTTACCGTTTGCGCAATATGCTGCTTCTCATTTTATATCGTCCTGCGGGACTGGTGGGAGAACGCGGAACTCACACTCTCACAAACGAATGATGACGGCGATGACCTCTTGACAATTGCTGCAGTAGCAGGTCGCAAATGGATCTGCGAGAAACTTATTGAAAGAGGAATGCAGATTGACAAGCTACCATCGGGCGAACACTATGGTAGCGTTCTTGCTGCTGCTGCTGCTCATGGAAAAAGGGAGATCATTGAGTTGTTAATCGAGAAGGGGGCTGAGGTCAACCTCTTGCTACTAAATGGACACTATGGTAGTGCTCTTGCTACTGCGGCTGCAAATGGACAGGATGAGACTGTTAAGTTGCTGATCAAGAGTGGGGCCGACGTTAACCTCTTACCATCGAGCGGAACCTTTGGTAGCGCTCTTGATGCCGCTACTTTCATGGGCGAGGAAGAGTGCGTAGAAATTTTGCTGGATGCGGGAGCAACAGTGAATGTCAGGCTGGAGAATGGACATTGCTGTGTGGCTCTACGGGCTTGCTTGGCGGACACTCCCCCAGAGGTTGAAATGGATAGATGGTCGGATCCCAGAACTCTTAAAAAGAACAGGGGGAAGTTGCTTCGACGCCTCGGTGTAACTAGTGATGATTAGATTGTAGGTATAATTAAGATGGTCTGCTACATAACTATACAGGCGACACTGTAATATGCATTCACTCTACTTACTGAACCGTAGATACAGGTTTGATGAGAGAGTCAACCGCGTTGAGTCTTGATTGAATCAAAGATGTCTAATAGAGCGAGCATGCATGATGTGTGTGCTTGCATGCCGCCAGTCATCTGATAGGGGCGAGACTGGAAAGTAAGTATTGGGAAAAACAAGAGTTAGTAATGACTGTTAGAAGTCTGGCTAATTTTGAGTGAACACTAGTAGCTACCTACTATTCAGTTTCTAAATTGTGTTACAGTCATATGGAATAGAGAGCGGCCCCGGTCTGGAAATGCTTATAGCACTGCACACCGAGGCTGAGCCTGAATCCTACTGCTGCAGATGAATGAATGCGATTTAGCTAGATCCTCGGATCCATATCTAATGATCTGACATTGGATTAATTATCTTTTGTTGGCAATTGGGGCGTAGTGACGTCATGATCTGGTTCTTGAGCCGACCTTTACCGTTGATAAAGTTGCCTTACACGAGAAATTGACGGTTGAAGTGCAAGGAATTGCTTGAGAATATTTGGACAGCTGCGTGAATAATTTGACAGTCTTTTCGATTCAATTGAACGTCTTCTGAATCGTCGAGCCTTCCTGTTCAACTCTTCTCGCTTCCCCACTTGGCCCTTAAATTCGAGACAACAACGGCTTCTTATCTCCTGTCAGCCAACAAACGACCTGTCGCTTGCCTCTCTCTGCCTCTGCGTGATTTCTCGACCACCCGTCCCAAGCCCTAAACCGTCACCGGATTGCCCTTGCCGAACTCGCTCTCCCCTGCTCAAGCGGCGCTAAAAGCCGCCGAGATGCATATCGAAACTCCCTCAAAAACCTCACGATTAGCCATCTTCCCCTCGTCTTAAGCCGAACGACCAATGAGGGCAGCAGGCCGTTCGCGGAATATCCACTCGCCATGACATCAAGCATCCAATCAGTTCCCGGTGCCCCTCACTGCCTCAGTAGGTTGACTTAGTAATTGCCATGAGGAGCAGGAGTATTTCAAGCCAGACCTCCCAGCTCTCTTCTTCCGTTCGTTCAACTCTGATCCGCCACCAACGTTATCAATATACTTCCAAGTTCCCACACTCAACGCAAACCCTCGCCAAACCATACCAACTTTCGGTACGATGTGACACCTCAAAGAAGGCCAACATGGCACCCTTCGCAAGAATCCAACGTATCAAGGTAACGTTTAAAAGAACGCATCCGGGTGTTCGGCTCTTGCTTTGCCCGCTCCCACAGCACGGCCGTCATGGCCAATGCTGGAAGACGGGTGAAGCAGTGTTGATCTGAGAAATACCGGCGAACTTGATCTGGATAATACCAGCGAAAGGACATGCTTCTTTGATTCCCCCCTCCTGCCCCGTGAGGCTGGCAAACTAACCCCAGTAGCATCACGCTTGATCCGTCACCATGTCGACTGACAAGATCACCTTCCTCACCAACTGGTACGGGAGATAACGTGTTATAGCTAGACTTGTGAATGAGTGTTGACGGTTGTGCTAGGCACGCGACGCCTTACCACGCCCCGCTGTACCTGGCCCAGGCCAAGGGGTACTTCAAAGATGAAGGCATCAAGGTTGCTCTTCTCGAGCCCAATGACCCCAGTGTAGGTGTTCTGGGAACTACAGTACAAGATGGCGCGATGCTAATGTGGGTAGGATGTCACTGAGATCATTGGAACCGGAAAAGTCGACCTTGGCTTCAAAGCCATGATCCACACTCTCGCTGTAAGACATCTCCCTTCCTGATTCTTATCATCTCCAGTAACTTACGCCATGCTCTAGGCCAAGGCTCGCGACTTTCCCGTTCTCTCCATCGGGAGTCTGCTCGACGAGCCCTTCACGGGCGTCGTCTACCTCAAGTCCTCGGGCATCACCACCGACTTCCGCACGCTCAAGGACAAGCGCATCGGCTACGTGGGCGAGTTCGGCAAGATCCAGATCGATGAGCTGACGTCGCACTACGGCATGACGCCCGACGACTACACGGCGGTGCGCTGCGGCATGAACGTCTCGCGCGCCATCATCCGCGGCGACATCGACGCCGGCATCGGCCTGGAGAACGTCCAGATGGTCGAGCTCGAGGAGTGGCTCGCCGCCCAGGGCCGCCCCAGGTCCGACGTGCAGATGTTGCGCATCGACGAGCTCGCCGAGCTCGGCTGCTGCTGCTTCTGCACCATCCTGTACATCGGCAACGAGACCTTCCTGCGCGAGCGGCCCGCCGACACGCGCGCCTTCATGCGCGCCGTCAAGCGCGCCACCGACTTCGTGCTCACCGAGCCCGAGGCCGCCTGGGCCGAGTACGTGGCCTTCAAGCCCGTCATGGGCAGCGCCCTGAACCGCAAGATCTTCGAGCGCAGCTTCGCCTACTTCTCCAAGGACCTGAAGAACGTCCAGCGCGACTGGACCAAGGTCACCAAGTACGGCAAGCGCCTGGGCGTGCTGGATGCCAGCTTCGAGCCCAACTACACCAACTCGTTCTTGGAGTGGGTGCTGGAGCCCGAGTCCAACGACCCCGTGGGCGACCAGAAGCGTATCGCCAAGCTGCAGAAGGAGGTTGCTGAGGCAGGCGGCTTCCAGAGGCTTCAGGTCGAGGCCGCTGGTGTTCAAGCCTGAAGGTCGATGGAGATTGATCAAGGGATGATGGGCATGTCCATTCTCAAGGTTGAAACACTCTGAGCCTTGTCATCCGTCATCAGGTTTCCTTAGTTGTCTCGCAATCAGTCTTTCCCTTAACTAGTCTCGAGTTCAGGAGGACTTTCAACAACACCACACCTGTCTCTCAATACACTCATTTCTGCAGTAATGCAATTCCCAAAGATATGTGACATTGAAGCAGACTAAGCCAAAGAAGAATTCCGTTGCGCCGAGGACAAATTAACCACCGCCCCCCTTGCCGTTTTCTGGATCCATAACAGTCATGCCAAATTCCATCGTGCCCGACATTTATATGCCCGCTACTTCGTATACATGGTGCCTCTTATCTGGCCGGAGGATCCTCGAGTCATTACACATTAATCACCGCCCTTCCCCCCGCACACAGCTAGTCAGTTGCCCTTGAAGAGACTGAGGCGGAGCCTGGACCGCCCCTTGGCCTTGTGAGAGCTCTGGTTGCTCACTGGTCGCTCGTCGTAACTGTCCAGTCTCTCCATCCGGGGCATGGGCTCTGGTGACATCAAGCGAACCTCAGGCTCGCCTCGAAGCGCCCTGCCCACACCCTGGTGCTGCCGTTCGTAGTCGTCGTGCTTCGCTTTCGCCTCGACGAAGCGCTCCTCGGCCTGCATTCTGCGCTCCTGCATGATGCGGAGCTCCTCGTCGAGCTGGAGCATCTGATGCTGGGCCTCTTGCATGAGGTGGTCGTACTCCTGGATCTTCAGCTCCAGCGGCTGCAGCACGCTCTTCATGACGCTGGGGCTGTTGAGGCGGTTGATGGAGTTGCCCGAGAGGGACCGGCCTCCCGGCGACGGCGGGCGCCTCTGTTGCGATTCTTGGCCCATCAGCTGAGCTCGTCGACTGTTCGGGGCAGGTGCGGAGCGAGGAGGAGATCCAGAGGCGGGATTCTGGGAGTCCGGGCCAGATGTAGGGCCGCCGTCTGCTTCCGAGGGACGACGCACGGCATGGCTTGTGTTACGGCGGTAATGGCCCTGTCTGGCCTGGCCGTTGTGGTTCGCTGGGCCGTCCTCGAGCGGAGGGCCTGGGTACGACGGCGGTTGCGACTTGGGCGAGGGAGGGACCGGGCCGCCGCGGGAGTTGGGAGGAGGGCCGCCGTTTGCGTTTGCGTTTGCGTTTGCGTTGGGCGGAGGTTTGCGTTGGTTTGGGTTGCGGGCCATCTGCTGGCCGACGGGGACGACTCGCTGCTAGAGAGGAGGAGGAGGAGGAGGTTAGCGGGACGTTGCAAGGCAAGTACTGGAGACGCGGAGAGGGCACGAGAACACACCTGATGCTGTGCTTGCGCGAGGAGGGCATCTTGCAGGGCAATGTCGGAGTGGGGAGAGCGAGGCTCGTCACCGCCGCTGAAGGCATACTCGTCCAGGTCAGGAGACTGCACGCGGCGGTAGCCATTCCCGCCGTTCTTGGCAGCACGGGCAGCCTGGCGAGCTTCGCGAGAGCTGCGCTGGCCTCTGTCGTCGGGGTTCATGTATTGCGCTTGTTGAGGAGTCATGGTGCGACTCTGCGTTGAAGTCTCGGTCTCAGACACCGCGTGCTGGCAGAGGAGATGGTGCCCCGTTGGATAGTGGGGGAGGGTCTGTCGGTCAGTCGTAGTGGGATGGATGCAGTGCGGAACCCGATACCGGACTGGAATGGATTGCAGGAAAGAGGGCAATCGAAAAAAGATGGAATTGAGAATACGAAGGAATGTTCGGCTCGAGCAGAAAGACTGGGAAACCCGCGACGTAGTAAACGCGCACACACTGCAGGAAAAAGGCGTCGGCTGGAAAGACCACAATCGAAGAGGTTGGTGAGGGTGGTTTACGTGGTTTGCGTGGTTTGCGTGGTTGGGCCCACCTCCGCCCTGCCCCCAGCCGCCGAATTAATCTCCACGTCACCATGCCGAGTAATCGTCTGGCTATAATTGGAACAAGTTTTTTCTCTCTCTCCTTTACGAGGTTGGAGGCTACACACGCATGTGCGCATCGAATGCAACGTACGGCAGGAAATCCGTGGGCCTTGATTGGGCTTGCTGCCTCTTGGAAAAGTAGGGCTGGGGGACCGTCTCCTGCACTCCCGGTGGCTGGCCCGTCCAAGGATGCATCATGAGTTTCCCATCGGCGCACCATCGCATCGCATCGCATCGCATCGCATCGCATCGCATCGCATCTGTCCTCCTACCCGAAATCCTGGGCTGTTGATCGGGCGTTTGTGTCTAGTGCCCAATTCTCGTCGATCCCTCCAGTGTAACACTCTCCTTTTTCCTCTCTAGTATGTTTCAGGGGAGGAGAATAATCCGAAGGCTGGGCTGGTGCGACGGCCATGCAGGACGGCCGTGTAAGACATGGTTGGACGGAATCAGGAATGGCGCCTGCGATACCCGCAAGCCTCTCCGATGCATGCAAGACACGCCGTTGCGCGCTACCCGATGGGCAAGCCACGTGATTATTTGGTGAAACTGATGCGAAGAATACGAGCAGAGGGGGAATCGTCCAAGGGAAGCCGAACCTTGGCAGAAGATCTTGTGAGAAGTGGGTGACGGTTGCGCAGATAGGGCGTGGTGGGGGGAGGTTATGCGGGGCGATTCAAGCACCGGTATCAGTGATCATCCAGGGGAAAAAACCGCATGCACGTTGCATTTTCTGGTCAATGTAGAATGCCGGTACTTCGCCAATGCTCAACATCTTTGCCCTTGGCCTGTCGTGGGCCGTTCCCTCGGATCCCGAGAAGCCCGGGTCGATGGACCGGGGCCGGGGCCGGGGCTGGGTGGACACGAGCATGGGTCTTAATGAGTTGCAGACGACACATCCATTTCCATTCCCAAGGACCTAGCATAGATCTTTATTAGCATCTGTCAATCGAGACTGATACGAGCTCACAAGTGAAGATGCCAAGTCAAACGATTCGTCTTATTGACTTGCCCATTGCCATTCGCACAAATACTGCCCTACTCGCTGTTGATCCATGAAGCCCACAAGCCGTCCGCCGTTATATACCCCTAATTAAGTACACTTTCAAAGATGATCTAGAATGCATGTGCCCGTCCATATAAGACTTCAGCCCGAACTCATGGGGTGTGAGGATGAACGCCTCCATCCTTCGGCAGAGCCAAGTAATCGTCGGGGATCGCGTCGTTCGGAGGCGCCTAAACACACGTCGGTCAGCATCAATCCCTTGCCCACTGTCCTCATCTCGAGCGCCTTACCTGGAGCTTCCCCGCCCATTCCTTCACATCCTCGTAGTTCTTGCACATGTGCTTCGTGTTGAAGTCCGGGAAGGCGATGGGCTCGTCCGGGTTGATCCATACCTGGCCGAGGACACCCGTGTCGACGTTGCACATCAGGACTTGGCGGATGGTATCGAGGCAGTGGGCTATCGGCCGTTGTTAGACGGAATCATAGCGACGACGAGATGAACTTACTGAGGTGTAGCCGGAAGATTTCGCCGTCGTTCTCGAAAGCGTGGCCCCCCAGCGCCTTGTAGTGATCGTAGTTGAAGTACAGCGACTTCCTGACCATATTCTGCGTGTCTCTTAGCTATCGTCATTCGCCCAACAGCAGAACGGAGCTTCATACCAGGCAGTGGAGGTGATGCATCCCCTCGACATTGACGAGGAACCCTCCGCCGTACTTCTCGGCTCGCTGAACAAACGACGAATCCAGCCCGCTGGCCAAGCCGTCCTCGTACGAGATGACACCCGCCCGGTCTACTCCAAGTCAGCAATCGGTCGGCGCTTTGAAGGACAGGCGCATACAGTCAACCCCCAATGCCTCCCACGCAGCGTCAACCTCGGCCGACCCATTTTTCCGGTAGATGTTCTCTTCCATGAAGTTGCCGTCAAACGGCTTGAACGCGTACTTTATTGAGACGTCGTCAAGGAGTGGAGCTGTCCGTTATCAGCGAAACGTCTAAATCTAGGTCGCGGAGTGCCGACTTACACCATTGCGTCGTGTGCGCCGCGCAGTTCTGGTCGAGGTTCAGGAACGCAAACGAGATCCATGCCCCCGTAAATCCGGAAATAAGGATGATCGCAAGCAAAGAGACGATTAAGCAGAGCCAATTGCACCAACCACGTCTCGATCGCCTGGTAGAGACATAGCGATAGCTATCGACAGATTCATCAGAGTCATCGCCACGGTCCATTTCGCCGTTCAGCGGTACCTCTTCTTCTTCTTTCTGATGCATGGCGCTGGATGTAAGCGGTGAGAGGTTGCAATTGAGGTGTAAGAGGGCAGTTTCTGGTGGTTACAATGCCAGGCGCATATGAATGGACCGAGGACGCTCTGAGAGGGTTGCGATCAAAGAACAAATCTGGAGGACAAGCTTCAAAGACCAAGGCTCAAAGGGAGGGGACCTTCACGAATCCTCGGTTTGCCACCGCGTTAGTCACTTGGCTTCGGCACAGCCCTATCCGGAACCTGATGCCAGACGTCGAGAGGCTATCACCACCAAGTTGGAAGGGAATTACGGCGAGGCTTTCGATAGTTTGCTGCAAAGCTAGGGAAGCTATCATTGAGCTGAGCAACAAAGTTGCAACTTGCGCCACGAAGATCGAGCGGGCACCAATCGCGGCGAAGTCTCGACAACGTGATGCTCGCCGAAGGGGGGCCGCGATGAGAACTGAGGCGTCGACGCCCAGACGACAGTTTGCACGCTGGGAGGGCAGCCAAGCCCGGCCTAGCAAGCATACCGGCTGCCCTCCGACGTGCTGTTTCAAGCTGGGTGGCCTATTCAGCTGATGGGCGCTTGTCCTAGCTCAGTGTTAGGTCGAATGCTACTGTAAGCCTCGAATCTACGATAAACCACGAGACCTCGCGCAAGATGAAAAAAAAGCACTGTTGCGACTTTGTCAGCCCAAGCCACGTCGTCAATTGAACCAATATAACTAGAGAACAGCTGGCTTGGCTGAAGTGATTGACGCAACAGCTAAGCTACGATGGCATCACCGACGAGAAGTCCTACTGGGGCCAACAAAGCAGAGCTTCATGCAGAGCTTATCAATGGCCTTCAATTGCACTTTCCGTACTATCGGGGTATCAATGGCTTGAAATTCTGCCTTTCATTGAGCCCCGGTGCCATCACTGCTGAATTGGCTCTTCACATTCCAGATGTAGATCTATTCTGCCCAGCAACCAAACGGCATCAATCCCGCAAAGCAAAATTTTCAAGCATAGCTTCAGAAGCTGACCAACAACATGGCCGAAACCGGAAATCCGGGTTGAATTCGCTCTGAGCTGTGTTTGTTAGCTTAGAAGATCAAGGTGGCATCTCGCCGAAAGCAGCGCCAAGCCACTGAGTTGTCAGCCAACGCTACATGACGACGGTCCACCATTCAGAGCCAACATCCTTTTTTTTTATGGTGGTCTGGAACTCTGGGCATACGGGATAGTGTCGACAAGCTAGTCTTTGCAGCTGCGATGATAGCTTCACTCATGTCTGCCCGAGCTAGCCAACAACACGAGGTTGGTTCTTGATGGGTTAGCTCGGTTAACGACAGAAATGCCGATGCCGAAACTGTATACACCGGTGTGAATCAGTTTGGGAGAGATGATGACATTGAGCTGTTAGGATTCGTCAAGCTTAGCGATAGTCTGCTTCGACTTATAAGCTGGGTGATTCCCCCGCTGTTTTGAAGTTCCAGCTCCTGATCATACTCACTCAGTTCCAACAACTTGACTCAACACTACCTTGCTCCTTCAAGGCTTCTCATCTTTGCCCACATAACTGTATCACATTTGCATCTTAAAGAGCCCCTCAACAGTCCTTTGTCAACATGAAGCTGTCCATCCTTGCCCTCGCCGTCGCCATCCCGGCCATCGTCGCGGCCCCAGCTCCCAAGGCCGAGGCGGTGGCGGATCCAGCCAGCTACGGAGGCTATGGAAGCTACCCACCACCCAAGGGAGGCTACGGAAAATATGGCAGCTACAACGGAAAGCCCAGCAAGTACGGCTCTTATCCTCCCCCCAAGGGAGGATACGGCAGCTATGGCGCCTACAAACGCGCCACGGACTGGGTCAAGTCTTGGTTCTAAGCCGTATACTTGACGACATGGCTTGGACGGGATGGCGAGGAACCGACGAACGATGAGGATGAGACCAAATGGAGCAGGACAAATAATTGAGGGGGGAGTAATTCAATTTTGGCGTTTATGACTGGAACGCACTTACACGCTCTTTAAAGCTTTGATGGCAGCGATGAGAACAAGATATGGGCCAAACGGGCTAGAACAATTATAATCACATCTCTAATTTTCGAGACAAAAGCCCGCAAATTCATCTAAACTTTTGAATGTGATCTTTCAATGCTCATGGCGATTCCAACTTAGCTTGATGAGGAACAGACTGCTAAACTCAAAGAAAGGTTTCAATGTTTGACTGTGCTTTGTACTTGGTGCGTCTGACCACCCTTTTTGAAGGGCCCAATAGCTTATTTCCCTCGGCCAAGTAGCGCCCCCCTACCATGATTTTGGCGTTCATCCGGCCAACATCAATCAAGCCTCAAAACCTTGTGGCGGCGATGGTTGCACGATCGGGTTCAGCTTTGCTCGTTAGTGCCATCCTCTAGGACGCCGCAGACATTTCAGCATTGTGGCTGCCCTGGGTCTTCAGGTGAGATATGCCTGATTTTCAATGCCTCCGTCGCTTGGTTGGGCTGAAAGACTGGATTCACGAGGACAGTTGGTGGTTGGTAATTACAAGATTTTGATTTTTCGTATGGGCCATGTTCTGATTTGCCTTCAATTGCTACCGTGCTGAAACATAACTGCTCACATAATGTGAGGGCAATGGTTTTGTTTATTACCATTGGGGAATCTGGTAGAGACGTGAAGCAGCTGATATTCATCCGGCTCGAGGCTATCCCTCATGCTCGAAGACGTTGTTTTCAACCGTAGAAGCTAGCGACCAAACAATATTATTGATACAGAAATTAGTTCTATGTAATAGAGTAGGACTTGAAAAAGCAACCATAGTGCGAGAATTTGCTCACTCAGCATTGCCATGAGGTGGTATTTGCTCTCCGACTGTTTTGCTTTATCCACGATAAAACGTTCCGAGATGTCTCCAATGCGGATATTAAGCTGCAAGTCGTGAAGCATCTCTTTATCTCGGCGCATTCGTGGAATCTTAATTGACCAGAAACAAAAGCCATCAAGCAGTCCTTTGGGACCGGCCCAGGGGGAGAATATAAAGGTGGTAGAGTCAGTCGCGACGGGCCGCCAGCCAAGTTAAGCCCCCCAACGCCGAACGCGATGTATACCGCCTCTAGATGGCTATGTCACTAGAAATAAATAAGAGAAAAAGAGCCTCATTCACCACCATCCAAAAAGTCGAGATAGACAACGTTGCATGGCCTATTAGAAGTCGTTGGGAAGATGTCAACATCTCTCAGTGCTTGCTCATGCGACATTGCCTATATATCCGAATTTGTTCACGGATTAAATGAATTAAGTTGAGTATGTCTACTTTCTTGTAAATTGAACCACTGCCAGCTGTTTTTTCAGGTTGGATGTTTCTTCATTATCCCCTTCCATCTTTTGTTTTGTGAACAGAATTGAATCTCGGTACATGGCTTATTGAAATCTATTCTAGAAAAGGGAGTTATATCGCTCAACCACCCAAACAAGTCGGAAAATTTGCTACATAAATTCGTACTAGAGAGATTCAGGAGCCTGAATTTCCGTACTTGCCAATCTCAACCCCCCTGGGATGATCCTCCATTTCGCACGAGCTGCGCTACGAGTACCTGCAGCAGTTCAGCTAGCCAGCCATATCCAGGGCAAGTCTCCCAACAGTGTGCGAATGGTTGGATATGAATCAATGACGAAGGAGGCTGGAAACTAGAGACGATCGACGCTTCCTAAGAGGTCCAAATACGGGTTGGCCACCAATAACTCCCAGCCATCTTTCCCCAGGTTACCCCAACACCCTAACCAGGACACCCAATCTAGACATCGGAGATCTAGAACTCGTGGGTAGCATCATGACAACAAAGCGACGACTAAGACGGCTATCGCCAGTTTCTAGCTCCTCAGCTGCCGACTAGCGGCCGGTTCAACGGCATGGGATAGGTGCCCGCTCGGAGTGGAAGCATTCCGCGCGTCGTTGACTGGTACACGTCCTCGCCTAAATGCAGCCTTACGAGGATTCAAAACCCGGAGCGCTGAGCTAGAGGCACTACGGATATACCGATACGACTACTGAACCGACCCTCCACTCAATGAATAACCTTAACGGTGTTTGGACGCCACGGAGCGCCATGGCTGGGTCTGGCCCTTCAATATCAGCAAGCTATCATCGCCAGAGAACCACGTCTTCGGGTGCCTGCCAAGCGAGGGACGAAAAACTTGGCACACCAAGAGAGGGCGAAATGATATTCTGGGCACTCACTAAGCGTGTCTAGGGCATCAGGTGACTGTATTGTTTTCTTAGTGATGCTCTTTTGCTGGTTCATATTCTAAGGTTTTTTGATCCCGCTTGCCTAGTAATACGTGGATTGAGTTAATTGAGATCGAATAGTCTAAGACATTGTCACGGCTTGCGTTTGACTGGCGGGATGCTGACGACGATGGAGTCAAATCATCATTGCACAGTCATTACCGTTGAGTGCCGCTGCAACCCTTGCCGCATGATTTCTACGGTCCAGTCGGAGCTTTTCACAGCATCTATTGCGTGAGAGGCACTTGAATTTGCCCCTGAACGCGCCTTGGTTCGGGTATAAGTAGACGAAGGTTGGCTGGAGATGGAAGTTCTCGTCAGAAGAACCAGAGCTCACCGATTTCCCTTTTTGGCTAACCAAAGCAATTCTCTCAGACCTCATCATGAAGATTAGCATCGCTTTCACTGCCTTGGCGTGGGGGCTGTCCGTTGCGGCCACGAACGAACCCCGCGGCAAGCCCTACTATGGGAAGCCTGAGAAAGAACATTGCTGGCCTCGCAAGCACCTCGAAGATCTCATACCCAAGTACATTGAGTCTTTTAATGGAATCACGGACGGCGGGAAGCAGATCAAGGAGATCTTTGACCCTGATTTCAAGCTGTACTCGCAGTCCCTCTGGTGGGTCATCGGACAACCTAAAGTCGTCGAAAAGTACTCCATAGTAAGCTTCGCCTTCATGACGGCCTCACCCTTGTTGTGGTTAAGTGAATTGCAGTATTTGTTGTGTTTTAACGTCGTTCCCAGAAAGACAACTTCCCCCCGGTCTGGAAAAACCGCGCCGAGTTCCTCAAATATCAGAAGACCGTCCCGCAGCAGCCGAACCTAATCAAGAAAAACAAGGTTGCCTACGGTTGCAACACCTTCAGCTTCTACTGGAAGGGCGACTTTTTTGTGCCTGGAGGGAAGCACTTTGGTCGAACCAACGGCCTCGAGATGGTCTTTCTCAACCCGAAGACAGGCAAGATTCAGTTGGCCTACTCCGAGTACAACACTCTCAACCAGGTGTACAACTGGGGTTCTCATATCACTTGGAGCGACAATCCCGTCTGCTGCGAATGCCCGGTGGTCTTCGATCCCACGTGCAAGTGCCCGTCTAAGTAAGATGGGAGTTTGAGCTGGGAGGATTGAGTCTTTTTACTAGGAACATGGGTCGGAATATAAATGTTGATAACAGTTAATGATAATAGTTCTACATAGCACGGGTTCTTTGTCAGTTCAAGTTAGGAACTTTTGGTGGGCAATGAGACTTTGTTTTATTTCAAACTCATTGGGATAATTTATCCAGAGAAAATGGAAGCAGCATATATCAAAGCTGCCTGTGATGATCAGATAACAAAATCAAAAGCCTTAATTATTGGTCTAAGAGCCGATTACGTCGCATGAAGAGACCCCAGTGTATAGACTTTACAGTGGTGAAGATTAATACCGTTGTGATATTATTTGGTCCATGCGTTATTGCTTCAAGTTCAGTAAATTGGTATGGCTGTCGTAGCAAGAATTGCTTGTGCATCAATCTCATAGATAATCTTTCATGTTTTTTACCAGACCAAGGTACATCTACCCATTGATCTGCTACAAAGTCTGGCCTCCTTAACAGATCATAGGATGCGACAAATTGCCTTGTGATGGTCGGGGCGTCTAGTAATGGGCACGCGGTCTGTAATATCCCAACACTTCGCGAGTGACAGTGCCATCCAGGAGCGGAACATGATAAGACAAGTCGCCAATGCTGAAAAACTCCTCTAGGCTGGCAAGAGCCGCGAGTGGTGCACGTATAGCCTTGAGAGTACTCGGTGCACCATACGAAGAGTATTGGGGCACTTCAAGTGCCAGGCGTCGAAGCGTTGGTATAAGCTTCTGCAGAATAAAGGCAAGGACCCAATGGAAGGTGTTATAGGGTGTAGGACCAGCCTCTTGCGGACGGGTTGTATTAGCGATGCATATGGTCATGAACAGGGCGGTTGGCGGCAGGGATCGGCGAGAGATATATAATCCAAAGCTCTGCGAAATCCCTGGACTTTCCATTCCAAGTCGATATGCTCGCAATACTTCCACAGAAGCTTCGAAGCAGCGTGCGCAGTGGCGCGACAGGCTCGCGTCAGGACAAGCAAGCATTTGATTGTCTCGTCAGAGGGGTGGCAGGATTCTTCTGAGGTTATGTGATGCAAGCTTTTCGAAGTTTCGAAGGAGATTCTCAGGAGACAGCGACACACCTAATGGCTGTGAAAGGTCGTTCCCATGGTGTGGCTCCATTACAATATATAGAAGTTGGTCGAAGAGGAGAAGAGACAATGTTGAGGTTGTGAGTTGCAAGTGTGATGCGTCCGGGGGCTTTTGTAGTAATTAATGAGTGTCAGTTACATAAAGTAGGTAACCAAATACAAACCTGATTGTCTCCTAGGAAACAACTCAAGTACACGTTACATCTCAAACAGCTAAACCTCTAGCTTTTAACGCTAAGTTGCTTGTTCGATTGGACTGCCTTTCAGGGTATACAAACCAATAGCAAACTGTGATGGGCTATGATGACCACGAGAGTTTGTTTTATTAGTTACCGTCAAAACAATTCTTAATACATTTTTGTAAGCCAGAAGTGCTTTTTGCCAACCTTTGGTCTTATCGCGCGTACTTGTTCCGCCATCGCCCAAGTGTTTCACGTAACTCTTGGGTCATGTGTTCATCTGACAGCATCATTTCTACTAACATTATCCAAATCTGAACTTTATAAACTAGCGCTCAATGAGGTTCGAGCAGAGATTCATAATGTGAGTGAGCTTGTCTTCGTACTTGTTCTCGGCCTCCAAGACTTTACTCGCAGGCCCAAACCTATCCCAGACAGGGATGAAAGGCCCGCTCTCCATGCTGCCTATTCTGCTGAAAGCCTTCTTGAGGATATCATGCTCTGCAAGCTTTTCCACGTCCGCTGGCTTGACAAGCTCTGGACCAAGGCCGTAATCTTTTCCTTGCTGCATCCTGGACGTGACGATGGCTAACGCACTCGCCTTGAAACAGTACGTGATCATGGCGGCGAGTCCAGCTGCCAGAGCCGTCGCAACGCTGGAGCCCGTCGATTCTTTGGTTGAAGAGATCTTGTCAGCCAGATACACCGGCAGACTGCTCCCGCCGGTGGTGTTCACGTTGACTCCTGGAAATATGAAGTCGTTGTCCTTTCCGGCGTGTCCATAAGCGCTACCATCGTCGTGCGCGGCGCCTATGAGGAAGAATCTCCGGCGTCTGAATGCTGAGGGATAATGCTCGGTTGAACTGATTTGGTCCGACGACGAGCAAAACATGTGGACCTTTTGCTTGCATGCCCTCTCAAGTACCGAATCCAACAGTCGTTTTTCTTCACTCCCGTCTGGGGGCGCAGGTATCGTCCACGACATGGAGATTATGGTTGCGTTCTTTTCCAGGGCAGCTTCGATAGCCTGGGGTAGCGTTAGCACACAAATAACCATCAAACTAGAATATCCAAAGTCCAATGCCAACTTACCAAGGCTGCAGAGACGGCGTCGATTGTGGCGTGTCCTTTGTCCGGACTAGTGTGTGTCTTGAGTCGAATGGAGTAGATACTAGCCATAGGACACACTTTCAAAATCATCCTCGCCATTTCGGTGCCATGGCCCCTCGCTGAGATGTAGTACTGTCTTACACCTCCATCCTGGTAGTCGAATGTTTTGCCCTCAATGGCACGACCTGAAAAGGCCGAGTCGCAAGAGTCAACTCCATCGTCGATCAGGGCCACCACAACGTCCTTCTTGAGACTCTGGAGGTCAGTCCTAGTTTGAATGTCGACGTTCGGAAGGTAACCGTGGTCGCCCTGATTTTGGCCGAGTCTTTCAAGGGAGATCTCCAGTGTTCTTTTCCAAAATATGTCCATGCATCCCGCAAATCTTTCCATACAGTTGAGCCACTCATGTTCAGTGATTGGGTTGGGCCTCCCAGCTGTCTTCCGTATACCGCTGGGCGACACGGAAATTTCAGCTCCCTTACCTTCCCTTATAGTAACTTTGATCTTACGCTCCTGAGGCGGGGTAGTGTGTACTGCTTCAGTCGTGACTCCTGATTCATTCGAGGCCAAAGCGTGAATAGTGTTCTTGGTGTGGCGGTTCTCATTGGCATTCCGATTTAAGCGAACTTGAAATTCTTCAATGTTCGATTGGACCCAAGTCCTGGTGTCGTACAGCTGAGGTGGATGTAGTCAGTACCCCTACGTAGAACATCCCAAGACCTAGGACGGGTGATAGCCTGAATGGATTGGATTACTCACATCAGAAGGCGCCGGAATGCTGAGGTTGATGGTCTCGAGCTTCTGTATCTGCGGCAACCCTTCGGCTTCGCTCCACGCCCGCAGTACCGCATTGCTGCCACTCCACCTCAGTGTTACCTCTCGTAGTCGGTTCTTGGGTCGAGTTATCTCATTTTCGGGGCCAGCTTCAGAAAGACTCGAGGTCTCAGCTTTGCTACTGATTTGGCAAATGACCCGAGGGTCCAGGTCGATCTTCTGCCAGTCTAGGTGCTCGACAACGATCTTTTCTAACGAATTCTGGATCGACTCATCGCTATGAGAGATTTTCCCGCTGTCTTCCACTTCGACCTTCAGGATGCGACGTACGCCCTTGCAGTACAACCAATCGAAGAAGAATTCCATGTCCTGTCGGCCTAGAGCCCGAGGTTTTGGGGCTCTTCTTCCGGTGTGTATGACAGTTACATTCGGGAACCTGACATACATGAGCACTTCGTCGAATCGGATTCCGCTATTTCGGTCCTTTCCAAATCGCTCGATGAAGACGTGGTCTTGTATCTCGGGAGGAAGGCCCTGATAGTCGAAGCAAATGTGAATATCTATTATGTCTCAGTTAACACTCAAAGGGGAAATCCAAAGTGTGAGACTGTGTGTCCTACCTGCTTGTATGTTCTTGCCATACAGAAAGGAAGCCGCCATCTTGAGGCTTCTCGTCCTCATGTAGTGCAGTTTCAGCATACCCATAATCCTTATCGAGTTCTTGGCCAAAGTCTTTGCGCTCGGTCCTTTGGGTGCAGACCTCTTAGACAAAGCCACCTTCCTGTCTCTCTCCTTTTTTTCTGCATCCGTTCCGAATCTCTGGGTTGAAACTCTTTTCAGTGGAGTGTTTGGCGCGTGGTCAGTCCCGATTTGATTGGGTGGAATCTTGAGAAAGCCCGATGTTGTATCGATAAGTCGGTCTCTCTGGTCTCTGGCCTGTCTCGTACGGGGGTCGCTATGCTCGGGAACTGGGTCTCGCAACTGTCTCTTGTCTTCTTTGGCCTTTCGGTTCTTTTCCTCCTCTTCCCTGAGTTGCTTTCGCCGCATTTCATTTTCATCCAGTATCTCAGGTTCCTGTGTCCGCCTCTCGCGATCTAGCTCAGATATCTTCGGTCCACGGCCACGATCTCCGGAGATCTGGCTCTTCGGACCCTTCTCATGAAGACTTGCTTTAGGCGGATCTTTCTCTCGGATAGGAACGTTGAGACTTGGCGCCTTACCATCGGCTCGCTCCTTATCCTCCCGTTCTTTTCGTGCACGTTCGTTTGCCAGATAAACCCTCGCCGTCCTTTCGTGCTCGCCATAGACAGAGTACTCTATCCGGTCTTCTTTTCTCGTGTACTTGCGATCCAGAAAGGTGTCCACAGGTCGGAGGCTGCCACGAGACCTCTGTTGATCGACAATCTCACCATCCTTCTTCAAGAGAAGCTTGATAACGTCCACTCGCTCATCGCTGCCTTGTTCATACTGCACTGCGCAGTGGAAAGGTGTGCTGCCGGAGCCATCCGACAGCCCCAGAGCTTTCTCGCTGGCATGATTGACCAAGTTTCGAAGCACCTCAGCACTATGACCCTTTTCGAATGCCAAGGTTAAACAAGTCTTCAAGGATTCGCCTTTGCCCCAAGTTGATTCAAGCGCGTCTTCGATACACTTTACATCATCGCAACTATTCAACATGTAGTCAACTAGCCTCCAGGTGTTCTTTTTGAGCTGGATTGCCCGGTACAGGGGGTTCTGCCCATCATCGTTCTTGGTTCTCAGTAAGTCCGGATAATCACTCATCAGCCTCTTAACAAGTGGCTTGATATGTTGTGCTTTGACCGAATTGTCGTTGCTTCTCTCGTGTACCAATTGCACGATTGTGTGCAAAAACGTCCTGTCTTTCTCGACCTGCGTCACAACTTCGCGATGGTCGCAAATGAATTGAGTGACATCGTTTTCGCTTGCCTTGCCGTTGAATATCTTCTTCATGTCGGATGTGGCTTGTTTTGTCATCCTCGTAAAGTCGCCATCCTCGTCTGAATCATCTTCTTCGTCATCGGACGAGCGCCGCGAGTCTCTATACTCTGCGCCAGACATCGTGCGAGCGTTGTGTAGAAAGAGACAAAAAGTAATTTCAGTAATAAATTGCAACGTTCGTCTAGAGACGACGATGGAGCTGAATTTACGAACTGAATCGATGTTCGCAGGTGTCGCAGTGGTAGTTCGAGAGTGAGGATTGCATGATCCGCTGTGGCCGCGTAACTGGCGGGTACGGCAAAGGTGTTGCCGGGGTGAGAGAAGTCCTTCTGAGGTTGCTAATCAATTTACAGCCCCCAAATTGAAACTTGTATCGCTGTTGAGGCTGCAAGTACACCAGTGTTCCAACTCAACTGGGGCACATCCACTTACCGCCATGCTTGATTGGTGTGATGACCATCACGACCCTGCATTGCTTGCAGCTGAAATCCGTATATGCGGCTTGAATCTGTCGGCTGAACATTCTGCTGGCTGATGAGCGGTTCTAGCGCCCCAAAAGGCCATCCCATGACTTTCGTGCGCAGACTTTGAGGCTTCCACGCAATTCCACGTAAGCGAAATCCATGTCCGCTTGAAGGGATGTTTCACAACCTTGCTCAGCCCTAGGGTCTTCAACTTGAAAGGTGAGTTCTGCATGGGGTCGATGAAATCTTGTGCTGCATCATTGAGCCCTTCTCTACTTCGTTAAGACATAGTCAAGCGCAAAGAACATCGTGTTGCCCTCCAGCAATAAGGCCCCAACTGGCACCATGTCTGACCACGAAGATAAAGTTACAAACCTCGAGGAACTTGAACAAGAAAACGATGTGGACGTATTCGACGTTGGCATGTTCCAAGGCGGTAGCGAAGGAAGCGGATTCCACACCAAGAACAACCCCAAGGACCCTTATCAGCGCTCGGAGGTCATTCAGCGAACTGATCATGGTGTCGACATCAGATGCACTCTGATCGATTCCATCCATGGGGCTATGTCTGCGGATAGCGATTACTGGGCGACACTCTTGGTCCTACAGTTTCGGTTTGATCCTCAGAGGAGAGCACGCCGTATCTCCGAGGCAACTATCGAGCTCCGGTTCGACGTATCCGACGCAAAAAACGAAATTCCCGAGGTTGATGCAGTGTCTTATGACGGAAACTACAGCTTCTTGCCCACTAAACAGTCCGAGTCTATCGCCACGGGCGGTGACGGAAGCATTGGGGTTAGGTACGGGGCAGATCTCAGCACTTCAGTCAAATGGGAGAAGACGGTGGCTCGTGAAACAACAGATGCGACAACGATGAGTGGCGGCAAGCTCGTTATCAACAACGTGCCCCCCAACCGCGTCGCCAAATGGACTCTGCTGGAGAATAAAACCCTCAACACAGGTGTTCCGGCCTTGATCCAAGTTGCTGTAAGGATCAAGAGGAGAGACGAGGCGATTTTCACTTGCATTCCAAGGCTGAAATGCAAGGCCGACAAGTGGACGACGCTGCAGTCTTTTTTCGGAGGAGTGCCTGAAGACGATCCTGTGCTGTTGAAGCCAACCATGAAACCGACGAACAAGCTTATGGTCTATGACACTGAAGAATTGGGCAGCGTTGACTTGCAGAAGCTCAGTGATGTCACCTTCACGACAATGATACTGAATGCTCAGAAGTAATATGAGGGCCTATGTAACACAGAGTTTGCCCTCAATTTGGCTGACTGAGTGACACTAAGTTGGAGGTGGTGGCGCTCTGGAAGTTGCCAATTGATGACCGTCAACTTCTTGTTTGTGGCGATATCGATCGTGTGGCTTGAAGAGAAGGTAGACTAATCAACCAAATTAACCTAACTTGGTCGGCCAGGCCTCTCGTATTGTTCAGCGGCAGCAAAATAAAGATGTTCGTAGCCCCTGTGGCTGTTAAACCATTAACTGATTCGTGTGACCAGGACTCTTACGATTAATATCAACCACCACCTCTGCGTGAAGAGAGCTGTCTTGTGAGCCCTACGCCCGAGGTGCTTGACAAGTATCAGGGCTGCAGGGGTAGCCCCCTTGTCTTTCAGCTCTCCACGGTCATGCATTATCACCTTGGTACTTTGCATCTGCTTGAAGTGCATTTAAAGTACCAGTCCCAGCACCAAATATGCCTCATCTAATCCAACCGGCCCCCATTTGTGGCCCTTGGCCTTGTCTATCGTCTAGGTTCAAAATGAGCCCACACATCGCGCGCTCCCTCTGCCATTGAATCTTGCCAGCATTGAGAAGCACCGGGACACAGCCCTTTTCTCCGAGGCGTTATGTCTGAACTCCAGGAAGACGTGCCGGGGTTCTCTGGCCATGATGAAACTACTGTCGCGATTCCAAGCGAGACACATGCGGAGCCTCACAGCGGCGATGAAAAGCTTGCCGAAAACATAAAGGGGCACGACGACACGACAGGAGACGACGACACGACGGGAGACGACGACAAATCTTCTATCTGGTCAGAAATATCCGACATCGCAACTTCCAAACTTCTGTCAATCTCTTCACGGTCAACAACATCTGCTCTAGATGATGGCGAAGTCCGACCACTTGGCTTGAGTAGACCCTGGGGTTTCTCGGATTACGATGATTACGAGTACGTGAACTATTTATAACTGTTCTTGATTTCCAGCTGACTGTGTCATCAGTGTCATCACCGTCCACGGCCTTCGCGACGACCACAATACCGTGTGGAAAACGATGAATGGAAAGTCGTGGCTTCAGGATCAGCTGTTTTACTTCAGGTCAATCCGACAACTGGACTACCTCTATGCCACTGATGAGTCGGCAAGAGTTCTTCAGGAAGGCGGGATCGAAATAGAGGCCCAGAACTTATTACATCTATATATTGAATATAGACGCAGGCTCCCCGATGCAAGTTAACGATCACCTTGCGCGGTTGGGTCAGCTTCAGCTAACGTCCTTCACAGACGGAAGTCCAGCGGCCGATAATATGGGTGTGTCATGATGTTGGGGCCACCATAGTCAAGCAGGTTTTGTTACTGAATTCTATCTTGTACAAAGAAAGCGCTGACAATTAACAAGGTTATGATTATTGCTGCTCAAGCCACGCTCACCGAGGACTATGACGATGATTCGAAATGGGAGTCAACGAAGGAAATCAACAGAAGAATCTTAATGCGCTCTAATTCAATTGTAAGACAATTCTTACCTTATCAGTCCCATGGCCCTGTTATTGTGTTCTAACACTAATAAATGGCAGGTATTTCTGGGCTGTCCACACAAAGCCGAGTCCATCTCGATTCTTGAAGATGAGATGCACCACCTGATGAGCCTACCAGGTCCCGACATCAGGAATGGGATTATGAGAAAGATCAAGAACATTGCGCATGAAGTGAACAGAGTCAATCTTCAATTTTCGGATGCAAAGATAATCTCACACCTGGTGAGCGTTGATGGCTTTTATCTTGAAGACTCGCAAAATCTGGAGACCGAGCAGCAGTTGAACGGTACAACAGTTCCCGTTTTCGATCTGACTATCAACAGAAATAAGGATGATCATGGACAGGGCCAGACTTTTCCCTCTTTAGCCAAGCTACGGGGGCATCAGGACGACAGGTCTAAATCTACTAAAGATCCTTTATCAGCCTTGATGAAGCATCGGGCTGCTATACCGGCGTCACCCTTTAGCCGGCATACACTCAACATGCTCAACTCGTTTGAGATTCACTCCGGAGGCCTTCAAAATGCTCATGCCCATGCTAGACTTGTCAGAGGTCAGGAAAGAGCATTCGGAGACGAAAACTGGGTGTCCGCCTTCGCTCAATATTTCAGGGCGAGATACCTTGGTACGTCGCTCATATTTTGTTTGTCATATATGTATATGGATCACCCATTTAACCATTTTCCAGTTCCCAAGACCATTTATGATAGTTTGGGCGGTCAAATTGCTCTCCTGTACCTGACACCACCCACAAGATTACCAGATGTCTATGTGAATCCAGGAGTCACTGCGACCCAGGAATTCCCATTTCTAGACTGGATCACTTCTCAAGATGCATTCAAGAGATTTCGTGACGGTGTAGGCCCACAATTGTTGCACATTCAGGGGGTCACGGGAAATGCATCACGAACGGCCATGCTCTCTAAGTACCTTTACAGCCACTACGAAAGGGGAAACTTGGATCTCCAGGAACAGAGTCACCCAGTGAAGAATTTATACTTCCAGTTCGACAAGCACGACAACAGGTACAACACTATCAGGTCCATGCTAGCAACCTTTCTCATACAGATGAGCTGGCGCGGTTCTATCGTGACCAAGGATCCTCAGACGATTCGTCGGGTGTTTAAATGCCTCGAGTACTACCACTGTTGGTCGCTGTCTCATTTATTCAATCTCTTTGCAGAAGTATGGCGAGACTCAGCCACGGGAGACTTTAGCTTGTTCCTCAATTGCTTCGACAATTGTGAGGAAGAGGAGCGAACATGGTTCCTAACGAAAGTCCTGGAACAGCAGAGCTATAGTGAGCTAAGCTATCGTGTGGTCATCACAACAACCGGTCCAGATAGTCTGCTTAACTGTCTTATCAGGGACTCGCAAATGGTGTCTCTGGAAAACTGCCGAATACCAGGATGCGTAATCGACGACCAGGGCATTGATGTGAGCGGACTTGGGCCATCTCTGAAAGCCGTTCTTCGGAAGCGTCCATTCTTGAAAGCCCTTGAGAAAAGCCTCGAGGATGTGATGGGTGAGTGTCAGTATGCACCTCATCTTGGACATCGGATTCTGGACTGGTTGGGTCATTTCGGACGAGGAACCTCGATTGCAGACATCACTGCAACAGTCGCAAAGCTGCGTCCAATTACTCCAGAGAACGCCCTGCGTGTCTTCCTTGGCAGCTTGCCCCTAAAGAGGCGTAGATGGGCACTTTTAATCCATCGATGGGTGAAATACGCTATGGAGCCGTTGACGATTGAGGCGCTCAGCCATGCTCTGGCGGCATCGACAGCTCCAGACAACATGTCATTGCTGGACATCGACCATGAAGAACTGCTTGACGACATTCAAAGAGTGTTTTCAGGCGTCATCGTGATGGACGGTCGCTTTGTCAAGTTCTCGCACGACTCGTTCTACTATACAACCGTGCCTGAACTGGACGGTTGCGGCGGCGAGCAACCTTCGTTTGCCCATGGCCTAGTTGCTGAAGCTTGCTTAAAGTACCTGATGCAGGACGAAGTGCAACAACTATATGCCAAGCTGTCAGTCGAGAATTACGCCGGTTCTGTCGATAAAACCCCGTTATTTCTCCCTCGAGATGATTTGCTGGAGTACGCTGTCCAATTCTGGGATGGACATTATCAGCTTGCAGAATCTTATCGGCCTCTTGAGCTAGCCATATGTTTCTTTCGCAAGAACAAAGCAAGGAACAGATGGGCCGAAGGGCGTTATCTTCTTTCGAATCCTTTCACGCGCACCCAAGCAAGCTATCTTTCCCCTTTACCTTTGATGGCCGCGCTGGGACTAGAAGACGTCATTTCTCGGCAAATTGAGGATGAACAAAGCTCAGAATGGTTTCAGAAAGACTGTTGGCTGGCAATCGCACAAGCAGCGCGAAATGGGCATAGAAGCGTAGTTGACAAGCTTTTGGCCCATGTGCAGGTAGAAGAGTATGGACTGCAGGACTCGATCTTCTGTGCCGCTTGCTCTGGCAGCGAGGGGATATTGGTTGAGCTCCTGGAAAAGGTTGCCTCGTTGGACAAAGTTTCTTGGCCGGAATCCTTGCTTTCTCGCGCTGCAGCCGCTGGCCTCCAGTCCCTGGTTTCTGCTCTCTCCAAAACAGGTTATGACCTTGACAAAACGAACGACTTCCTCGAGGAGACGGCTATTCATACGGCTATTTTATGGGGTCAAAAGGCTGTGGTAAAGCTTCTGTTAGACTCTAGAGTTGATCTAGACGTTCGAGACAGAGCCGGCAGAACCCCTTTGCAGTTGGCTGTCAAGATAGGCGAACCGGAGATCGTGCAAATGCTTCTGGACAAAGGGGCCAGCGTCAATGACAAAGACAATACTGGAGCGTCAGTCGTGAATACGGCCATTTCTGCAGGCAATCACAAAGCTCTGAAGCTAGTTCTCTCGGCTGGAGCAGACTTCAGGATTGGAGAGTTCGATGCTCATTCCGACGAGCTACGTTATCCCATTATTCATGCCGCAGGCTACAAAAGACAAGAATGTCTTCGACTTCTTCTCGACAGCGGAGCAGATCCATGCATTGAGTCCAAGGAAGGAAGCGCTTTGTATCTCGCTTGCCGCGACGCCCGGCTTATCGAAAGTTGCCGTTGTCTTCTGGAGAAAGGCGCAGATCCCAATCCGTGCTACTCGGACAAGGACATGCTCCTTAACGTCGCTTTGAAAACAAACAACAAAGAACTGATCAGCCTCCTCGTTGACAAGGGTGCCCGGTTGGATTTCGTCGACACTTACCAAGGTGCCGATTCCAAAACGCCCTTGCTATTCGCGGTTTCAAAATGTCATCTCGAGATGTTGGAGTTTCTTCTTGACAAGGGGGCATCTGTGAACTATACACCCGAGGGGACCGACTCTGCGCTGTTTGCTTCGGCTTTTCTACGGTCTGATATAAGAAAGGCCGACTTGCTGTTGGAAATGGGCGCAGACGTCAACTGGAAAAGGAATGATGGCTGGACACCCCTCCAGGCTGCCTATGATTTACCCGAATTCGTGACCCTCTTCTTGAAATACGGTGCAGACATCAACGCAATGGGTGACTGCGGAACCGTCTCAATGATGGCTGCAAGATGGGATTGCATTGACACTCTAAAGACCCTAGTCGCACACAAACCACCACCGGACCTTGACATCAGATGCAACTACAATTCGGACGACGTCTACTTCGGCGACACCGCACTGTTTTCCGCAGTCAAGGAGGGCAATTATGAGTGTGCAAGCTTTTTGCTCGAAGCTGGGGCTCAGCTTGATGATAGGTTGAAAGACTTGAAACTCATCCTGCAGTCCGCTGGTGACGAGCAATCCGCCGAAAGGTCTGAGGCAATGCACAAGTTTATGGAAGTTTGCCTCGAACGAGGAATAAATGCTGTTCAGGTCGACGAGGACGGAAATACAGCACTCCACAGCATCAATGCCTACACTCCACTGTCAATCATTCAGCTGCTTATTGATTCAGGAGCTCCGGTAGACGCTACCAACGCGGGCGGTATGACACCGCTAGCTATTGCTGTGGACAACGGTCTTGTCGAAGCAGCAAAACTTCTCATCTCAAAAGGCGCCCAGGTGAACTTTTGCAGCCCGAGCCTTGGCAACCTCTTGCATATGACCTGCAGTAGTCAGAGCACTAGCATGACGCGGCAGAAGATGCTCGAACTGATGAAGCTTCTCATCGAGGCCAAAGTCAACCCCAACGCGCCCGGTCCAAAGCCTTCTCGTGCTTCTTTGCTGATCACTGTCATACGCGCAAAACTCGATGACCGCACTCGAGACACGATTGTCCATTACCTCATTCAAGATGTCCATGTGGATGTTAATCTGCCAGATGGGTCCGGATCATATCCCATTATTGAAGCCCAGAAAGTCAATACTCGATTGCTGCAGTATCTTATCCGCCATGGTGCTAACGTCAACGTTGCTGACGGTCAAGGCCGCCGCGCTATTCACTACGTTGTTACTTCTTGTGAGCACGGTATCCAGAGATCAATTCGACTTCTTGCCAAAGCTGGCGCAGACTTTCGAGCACCAGACAACTTCGGGCGAACCCCTTTGCATTTTGCAGCAGGCATGGCATTCTACTCCACGCTGCAGTCAATGCTGAAGAGACTCCCCAGCAGCTCCGATGTCAATGTGAAAGATGCAGATGGGTGGACGCCGCTCATGTGGGCGTGTAAGTTTTACAGGTTCAGCGCTGCGGCCGTTCAGCTACTCGTGAAAAGCTTTGGAGCAGATATTTGGGCTACAAGCAACGACGGCGAATGGTCAGCGCTAAAGCTTGCTTACCTTTCCGACATGGACATCGGCACAAAGCGCCTCCTGGAACCACCTGAGGATCAGAGGGAGCGTATTGGCAAGGACGGTGTCAACAGGGATCCTGCTTTTCTCACTACTTCCCCAGGGGAACTCTACGAACGCGCGGAGTGTGATAGCTGTCTTATGGTCAGTTGTGGCTTTGCCACGTCTCTTACCCTTGTGCTACTTGCGTTATATGATTGCTAACGACTCTTGTGGCTCAAGGCACTTTTGGGGCCGAGCTACACATGTGGCGTATGTAAGACAGCATTCAACTTGTGCTTCAAGTGCTTCCCGAATCGGAGCCAGATGCACGATGCAGACCACGAGTTCAAGGAATATGAAGAGACAGAGAACTCGGAGAGCGATAAGACTTCTAGTACATCGGGATCAAGCGAAGACGACGGGTCTGGCGAGGATAACTCTGAGGATGAGGGGACTGATAGAGAAAGCGAGGAGGATGACTCCGACATTTATGACGCTTGAAGGCCAGTTCTGTACGAAAATTAGGTCACAGAATGTTGAGATATACGTCTCTTACATGATCCTTCTTGGGTTTCAGCCCAGGTCAATGCACTTGGAAAATGCTTTGATGGAGAAGTGCTGGACAGACAGGTAGGCTATCTGGACATCCATACTGCCAGCCCAGAAGCCGGCCTTGTCTTTTACACAGCCATTGGTTTTGCTGCTATAAAGGAGTATTCTGACCATAAGACTCAGGCTTTTCGCCTTCCGCAGCAGAACAAGAATGTTTGTCTGATGATTCATGGGTTCATTCGCTCCGGGACTCATATTACCGACGCGACCAAAACAACTGAGGCTCTCCTCTCGATTGCAGTCGAGGACAAGCAATCTGTAGTTGATGCCTGTAACTACGAAACATCCAACTTCTCCACGCAACCACGCGCCCTCTTTTTCTTTTCTCCGCCGCATTCAAGGTTGTTCAAGCCTCGATCTTTGTTTAAATATCATGCAGACCGCATCCCAGATGCCTAATACCCATGGCTTCTAGCTCATCGATCTGACCCAAGTCTGGTCCCACGCTTCTCTTTTGAAGACTCTTGAGTGAAGCATCAGTGACTTTGGTCTTGGGGATCAGCTTTGTTCCCTTCTGGTCGAGAACAGCTAGAATGTGTGCAGCAGCCTAAGGGAATATTAGAAACCAGTGGGTGACGCCCTCAACGGGGTTGACTTACCTTGGCATTGATGGTGAGTGTCTCTGGGACTGGGTTCTCGATTGTATCACATTCCTGATGATAACATGGATCCTGCTCAACTGCTGTACCCTATGGTTTTTGTGTAAGCAGAGGTCGACCGGCGAGCAATAGAACTTACAGTGTGCAAGAACCCGAAAGGTTTATTCAAATTTTGCCAGAAAGGAGCGTAATCGCTGCCATTGGTGAGGACAGCAGGTGTAACTGTAAGCCCCTTACCAGTGTAGTAGTCGATCCAGATCTTTTCGGTGACTTCAGAGCCAAGAGGTGCCTTGACTCCATGGGAGCTTCCGTCGGTATCTGCAACTCCAAAGAAACCCTTGGAAACCATGTCGAAGTTGAGATATATGAGAAGATTGTTGACGTCCTTCGTGCCGAGGTTTGAAGTGTAATACTTGCTGCCCAGTAGTCCGTTCTCTTCCGCACCCCACCAAGCAAACCGAATCTTATTCTTGGTCTTGTATTTTGACAGAGCGAGAAATAGCTCAAGGATCAACGATGTACCGGACCCTATGCGAGTTAGTGGGTTTATTGACTATAATTGGGTAATTTAAAGTACCGTCGTCATTAATACCAGGGCCAGCTTGAACACTGTCAAGGTGAGCACCAACCTGAAGCTTTGTGAGCTAGCGTAACAAAGTCGATGGAAGGGTCAAACAAACCATGATGACATTGCGAGGATCACCCCCCGTGGTCTCGGCAATGACATTCTGAGTAATTCGCTCCTCAATAGTCTGCGTCTGTTGAAAGTGAGCTTCCAGGGTTTCCCCGGCTTCGATCCGCTCCTTGATCTTCAAGCCATCAGCTTGGGTGATGAAACCAGCTGGGACATATTTCTCGGGATTTGGCTGGCTAAGGGAGCCGGCAGTCACATTGGTCGTCAAGTCATGGTAGATGATGACCGCAGATGCCCCAGCTGCCGCTGCAGGAAGCACTCGCCCAGCAAGGGTGCCGCCGGTAGGACATCGGAAACGCTGTACCAGAACGATTTTGCCCTTCACGTCCAGACCATCGTATGAGGAGGCGTCACATCCAGCAGCACCTTCTGGGCCGAGGGCGATCTCGGCAGTGATGCCCTCCTCACTTGTTGAAGGAGAGTAGGTCAAGCCATAGACATAAATCGGATTGTTGTCAACCTTTAGCTCAATTGAGTCAACAAAGGCAAAAAGTGCAGGGAAATCTTGTTTCCAGGCTTTGGTGTTCTTCACTCCAGAGATGCGACTCCAGATGTAGTCGACGGACGCATCATATCCTGGCAATCCGAAGGCTCGATTTCCACCGTTATCAAACGCGATATCATTCAGCGCCTCTAAATTAGACATGAGACTTTGGTTATTTGTTAGCCTACGAGGATATCGATACAGAAGATGGACAAAAGAAGGATAGGTGCTTACTCTTTTGTCTTGATGTCAGATTGCAACTTTTTCGAGTCGAGCTTCTGACGTGGTTTGGCCCATGCCGCAGTCGGGGCCAGCGACAACAAGGTCGCAATTGTGCTACTGAGTCTCATGTTTAAGAATAAGCAATAGTTGTGCTTACTAGGGTCGCGTAAGTTAAAGAGCCTGGAAGACTTTGGTCGGCGCGTTGACGGCCGGCTCCTAATTTATACCGATCAGAGAATTGTAGCACTCTGCACAAATGAGCGCACATCGACGGGTATTGTGTCAGTTACGGAAGGTCATTGCAACCCTTGCCTGGGCAAGTGGCGGAGCATTGATGATCACCATGCACGCGCCCGAACGTTGACATGGGCCGGATTCCCGCTTGGAGATGGCGCAGTGAGAGGAAAGATGCCGAAACGCTCTCCATTTGCTGATCTTGTCATCTTCCTAATCTCCTCGACGACAGTAAGGCACCTTGAAAGAATGTAAAGAAAAACTATTATAGTAAGTTTAATATTGTTAATTTTGTTGACTTTTAACGTACTGTGTTACTGACAGGAGTACTGTGGGCCTTGCTGCGACTTGTTGCTGCTGGACGGATATGGCAGGTCGGGAAGCATCCAAGACCTTGGCTACAGGCTACAGGGATGTAAAACCATAAGAATAAGCTTAAGAAACAAAAGTTCCCCGAGCACACTAGAATCCAAATAGGCATGAGATAGACGTGGAAATACCCAGTATGCATCCACAAGATTTCAGGAATTTTGTCCAAACCCTTGGCCTCGACCAACCTCAGAGATGATTGGCGCGTTGACGGCACATGTGTCCCTCCTACCCAGCCTCCAAGATTTCGGTCATGTTCTGAATTACGTTCTTCTGAGATCACAAAATAATGTCTTTTCTTTTTTTGACATGCATTTGTGAGGAATCCTTTCGAAGCTTACAATGATAATACTTGGACTGCTACTTCCGATGCATGGGCCCCTATCTACCCGCCATGTGTGTTTTCATACTGAGTTTCCTAAATGAGCATTGCGTTGTCGCTGTCTCTCCAAGTTCAAATACTCACTTCGGTACTCCGTACAAGCGAATTTAAATCATCTGCAATACACACTTGAGCCCCTCCCCCGTGTCCTAAGCAGTCGGGAGAATATGCTGCGGCGGCAAGACGAACCCACCAGCTCCATTAGGCGATGGACGAAGCTCAACACTCCAAGAATACTCCGCTCCAGTCTGACCAGCGTGGTAGTCTGGCGCTGATTCAGTGGTGGCATACAAAGCGGAACAGCTAGGCCCATAGGTGTATCGGGTACCGTTCACTTGAAAAATGCGCTGGAATAGTCCGCTGGCTATACTCGTTCGCTTGTTGTTATTTTCGGCTACAGCATACAGTCGTATCCATATGGCAGTAGGATATACTATCCATAGTCTATGAACAGCTTTATGCCGTTGAAATCGCTCGGTTTCTCGGTAAAGGAGACGATGGAGCTGATTTCAGATGTATGTATCTGCGGCTGCTCGGCCCTTGTAGGTTTCAGAACAAGGATCGGTAGAGCCGCCTCTAGGGGCCTCCCATTTAAAAAGGCCAAATTCGTTGGCATCAGTTCCTACACAGGCGTTTCCTCTGCGAGGTGTACGGTTCTTTCGCTACAGTCGATTTTTGGCTTAGGAGTAGGCAAATCCTGGAACTTGTCTTGGACACCGTGACGCCGAGCTGATTTGTGGACTCAACATCGGGGTTGAAAAACGGAACCAAGTAAAAACCGTATTCGTCAACAATCGCCTTGACCGCAGCGTCGCCATTTAGATAGCCGCAGATCAACTACCACGCAAGGTACTCTCCAACCTGTAATATCATTTAGAGGTCTAGGTCATGAAGAATTTGAAGGGCGATTTTGGACTTACGGGGTCTATCCTAGTACACTGGGCTTTATAGAAAGAGGAGCTATAACGAACGTGCCTGCCGGTGCGCCTAGCAATGCCTTTCCCGATCGGGCAATCGATTCTCACCCCGGATTCTAGGCAGATCGAGTTAATTTTCCTTCACCCCTGAATACTCCTCAACACCACCATCATAACATCACCAACTCCGGTCTCTACCAATCATGCATTTCCTAACGTGGACAACTGGCCTCGTTGTCGTTGTTATTTCTGCAATGGTGTCGCCAGTAGGCGCCAAAGACGCGGCGTATATACCGATCAACGCCAGCGCCGTGCTCGACATGCCGCATACCGTCGAGGCCGGAGAGGATATTCTCGTGCACTTGAACCTCTCCAACAGCGCCAAGGCCGAGTATGAGCATCAGTACATGGAGATATATGCTTGGGCGTGGCCGCGCAAGGAGGTGAGGGACGACTGGTCGTCCACCCAGCCTAATCTGTACTGTCAGTTATCACGATTTATTCACTTCTTCGCTTATCTCACTTCACTATCTCAATCGTGCATCTTCTCATCCTCCAACAGGCTTTCTCGACGCCTGCGTCGCCACTAACCTCACTACCATCTCCCTCAACATCCCCGCCGATGCTCTGCCCGACGTGCACATGAGTGTCTCCTACTCGCTGTTCGGCTCAGACAAAGTCGGCTTCTCGACTTGGGGCGACCAGTCTACCGATTTCAACCTGACCGGCGGCAAGGCTACGCTTTCCGACTGGGAGCTCAAGGATGGCTGGGGCGCCGTGAGTCATTGGACCACCCGACTTCCTTGTACTTCTGTTGTGTGCGCAAGGAAGTGCATAGAGGATCATCTGGACGTGGATGAGTACTATTGGAATCAGGCCAACGGGGTGAAGAATGCGTTTGGGGACTGTGTAGAGGCTTGTCCCGGCTTGCTTGCCATGGGCGACTACTCGAGCAGAACGTGTACTATGGTGAATGCGACAAAGGCATCTGCTACAGAAACCACAGCATCTTCATCTTCTTCCTCCGAGGCGTCGGCATCAACAGATGATTCAGCTGGGCGTAGAATAACCAGCTCCAGCCAAGCTGTGATTGCATGGGGGATGCTAGCAATGGCACTATATGTGGCTTTGTGACATCTATTTGAGTCTATTTACAATTCTTGCTGTGCGTGGTTTGAACTAGTTCTTATGATTATAATCGGCTCGTCGGCTTTTCCTCGCGGTCCAAGAAGTCATTTATCAACTTGGAGAACTCCTCAGCGTACTGGAACAGAAAGCCATGCCCCGAATCCGGAAACAGATGTAGCTGGGCATTGGCTTTGTTCAACATCTTCCACATGAGGTAGCTGTTCTCAGACGGCAACAGCAAGTCCTCGGCTCCTAGAAGTCATGTCAGCGTCTCGTTGAATCGTTCTTATCTCACTGCGTTTACTTACCGTTGGCGATCAAGACTGGTAGACGAAGTTCATCAAATCGGTTGTATGACGCATCCTTGGCTTGCTTCGGGTCCATAAACTTGGCGAACGCAATAGCTTGGCGATGCGCGCTGGCAGGGTCAACCGGTCCGCAGCGATCGCGACGCGCCGTGATCATGCGCTTCCACATCGCCTCGCCAGCTCGCCGGCTGCGGTCTGACGTGTTGAAGAAGCCATCGATCCACGCCTTCTTATGGTCTTCCTCCGTTGCAGCCGCCTTGACCCTGTTGAACGGCCCGAGCGGTGCCGTCACCACGCCGTCTCCCGCGCTGGGTGTTGTCCCGCAGAGGATCAGACGTCGGGTTAGATCCGGCGCGTTGAGTGCTACGAGCTGAGCGACGCAGCCTCCCATGGAGTATCCCATGATATCGGCTTTCCTTACGCCCAGCGCTTGAAGAACGTTGACGTAGTACTGTGCCCAAGCCGCCAAGGTCTTAGGAACCTGTCCCTCGGACCGTCCCACGCCCGCATTGTCAATCAGTATCACCGGGCGCTTCGCGGCGAGTGGGTTGATCAAAGCCGGATCCCAATGGTCCATTGTTCCCCGAAAACCCGCCAGAATGACGAGGGGTACGCCATGGTTTGGGCCAAGGCGTCGATACGCAAATTTGATATCGTCGACGGTGACGAATTGGTCGGGTGCTGTCTCGTATGTTGCCATTATTGCATATTCAGGCTGTTGTGGTTGTAGCTTGTTGAAGTGACGGCTTTAGAATAATTAGAGTCGAGATGCCGAGGTTCGGCTCTTGCAAGCCGAGGGGAGCCGTCAGGTGATTTGCAACCTTGCGCTCAGGTGTCCGACATTGAAATATCGAGAAGATATTTGTAGGGATTAATATTCTGTAGAGTCTAAAGACAATGACAATCCTATTTCTAACAAGTTCAATCGCAGGATTGTTGATGTTGGCACCGGCACCTGAGCCTGTGAGGCATAGCATTGCCAGACAACAACTTGAAAGCTTCAACAAAGGCAATTAAACTTGGCGGCTTGGCATAGTCAAAGTAGTCAAATAAGGATATTTGACAATTCTTGCAGTTCCATCTACTCTAATTGCTCTCCAAATTCTTTCCACAACTCCTATTCCTCTCTAATGAACGAACTCTCTAGTGAACGAATCGGAAATCTAGCCGTTGTTGACCCTCATCGGTAGAGTGCAGGGCGTAGTCTAGCTGCTCCTGCTTGCTCAGGGCAGTCCACTTCCTTTCGCGGACCTTATTGCGCCAGATGTAGAAGGCCTTGACGAGGTAGAACAGCACGATGTTGAAGCTGGTGATGCCCAGCAAAATCTTGTTACCGCGGCGGTACAGCGGCGCGTCGTCCTGGCGGTAGATGTTGGACGCGACGATGTTACCCGACTGCACGAACATGTTGTACAGGGCAGCGCTGATGGCGCGGGTTCGCACGCTGTTGCTGTTCTTCGCGTTCCAGCCGACCAGGATCGCGTGGCAGTACGGGTAGCTGAGCAGGCCGGTGATGAGGGCGTAGCGCACCCACGGCGAGATGGTGCCGGGCAGGGCCACGAGGGCGACCATCCACGGGAAGATCCAGATGTTGGACATGGATGCCAGGATGGAGCGTTCCTTAAACTTCTCGGACAGCCAGGTGATGATGAGGAGGTTGACGGCGTACAGGAACTGCGACGGGATGGCCAACAGGTTGGCGTGGAAGGTGGAAAAGCCGATCTGCTTTAGGATGTAGGAGAGATAGGTGTTCAACGGAGACGGAGGGATGTAGGCCATGAGGCCGATGATGTACAGCGGCCACTGCTCCCAATCCCTGATGGCCTTCCAGAGCTTGGAGAGGTTGACGGCTTCCCTGCGAGGAGTTAGCGGTGGCCTTGTAAGGATAAGAGAAGTGGGTTTATTTACCTGTTGTTCATGTCGCCCTTGCTAGGGTCGTCGCGCAGCAGTCGGTTGACCATGATCTTCTCCTCGTGCTCATTGAACCACCCTTCCTTGCCGCGGAACCAGTTCTTGGTTTGGCAGGGACCCGGGGGCATGAGGACCCACGAGAAGACGCCGATGATGAAGGTGACGATGGCCTCGAGGAGGAACAGCCATCGCCAGCCGCCCCAGCCGAGGATGCCTCGCATCTGCAGAACGCCGGCCGCGATCAGGGAGCCGACGATGTTGCAGGTGCTCAGGGCGGTCCAGAAGAAGGCTAGTCTGACAGGCAGCTCGTTGGACTTGTAGAAGTAGGTGAGCCAGAGGACGATGTCACTGGTCTACAGTTAGCAAGTATGTATCGTGACGCCTAGTCTTGGGAACGTACGGAATGAAGCCTCCCATTAGAAGACCCAGCATGGCCTTGACGGCGTAGAACCCGGCCTTGCTCTGAAGCGCAGCCTGAGAGCCGGCCACGATGGACCAACTGCAGATGAGGAACGGGATCCATCGGTCGGCGCCAAGCTTCTTGCTGATCAAGCCACTGGGCAGCTCTGCGGAGAGGAAGGTAACGAGGAAGATCTGGTGTGGTGTAAGTCTGCGGATGCAGATAGAAACAACAGGGATGTGGACTAACCGTCTGGCCGTAGTTAAAGTCGTTGGTGTCCATGCCTATCTCGGGCAACTATCCATTTGTTAGTCAAGGCATTGGCTCGATTGGGTCAAAGAGGCTTACCATGTTGTCAGAGATGGCGCGGTTGATGTTTCGACGGTGGAAGTCGAGGGCGAGGAACATGACCCAAGCCCACAACGTGATGCGCCAATCGATCTGTGGCGGCAGCGTTAGCAAACAGCCGGCATGGAGCTATACCAGATGCGCAAGGACGTCGTACCTTCTTCACAAGCCTGGCTTCCTCTTCGGCCGTCCAGGTGTAGGTCGGGTCGAAGCGGTGGCGGTTCTCGTACTGGGCCTTCTCGTACACCAAGCGCCAGTGGTCGGCGACCTTAGGGTCGGAGAAGACATGCTCGCCAGTAGACGAAGACGTCTCGTTGCCGCTGTCGTAGTTGGTCGCGGATGACTGGTCCTGGACGAAGACTTCTTTGGTGTCGCGGTCGGAGTTGTTCGCCGAGGAATGGTCCTGGACAAAGACCTCCTTGGTGTCCCTGTCGGTGGCAGCCATGGTTTCAACCCACAAGATCTTCAACGTCCTCGAAGATGGAGGGAACAGAAACGGGGAGAAGAGATGCCGCGGAGATGTCGCTGCAGCCTGCCAGAAGACGGACACGAACAGGACGCAGGGCCTGCATTATAAAGACTCGGGCCGTCGACAAGCCTTTGGAAGATCTTCTACACAGGAACCAGGGGCTGCAGACGAGTTCCTTGGCCACTCGTCCAGTGGGGGACACAAATGTCGCGATGCGCTCTCGATATCACCTCAAAGCCCGCAAAGACTCGACGCTTTTTCCTCGCCATGGTGCCATTTGGCGCCCAGGCTTCTGGGCCGCTAGACTCGACCTTGATTGATTCCAACAAGGCAATTCCCACGCAAAAGCATTGAACCTGCTCGAGCCCGTTCACGCCGGGCCGTCGCCGACAGGCCAATGGCGAAGACCGGATAGTGTCGCATCAGCCCCCCCCCCCCCCCCCTACGATACTATCAAAACCCCCCCCAGCCCCAAGGCGAAAGTCAACGGAGCAGACCTCATTGGCGAGACCCAACGGCGTGGACGGGCTTCCAGCTAACATGACCGAACATGACGGGGCTTTGTCCGCAAAGAGGAGCGAATCGAGGATGACGTGCCAGCTAGCCATGGCCGTCGAGCGACGAGAACCCAATCGCTGCGCGATCCGGCCGATATCCCGCGGGATGCACTACATATGCTTGTTGGAGCCCGGTGAACTCTGCCGCCTTTAGTTTGTGGTCTACTGGGATGTCGGGGTCGGCGAGACAAGTTGTGTTGTGTCCCGGTTGTTGTCGCCGTCGTTGCGGAGAGCCGAGGATCGAGATACAGATCTCGGAGCGAGCATGGAGGCTTATAGACACTCTCCCCTCTCCCCGGATGCGAAGAGCTCTAGGACTTCCCCAGGAATTGTCTTTCCCAAAACTTCCAGACATTCTTTCCAGGCCCTCATATTTTTTGCTTTAATGAATCGCAAGGATCTTCATGTTGCCCCCAGCGCTGATAGCCACACGCTGCGCATTGCGTGACTCGGCCCCGGGGATTGCGACACCATCGCCGCGCGGGCGTCCTGGACTCGAAGCACGTCGTGATGGCGCAATCCAAACGACGGTCCACTCTGCTGCACACAAGCTCATGTACGAGCCCAACGAGCGGCGGTGTCGCACTGCCGTCTCGGTACTTTGTCTGGGCGCGCCATTGCGTGATTTGGCTTGTCTTGTTCGAACTGGGCTTCCGCTCGTCGATCAGCGACGACACCCAACGCAAAGGGACGCGACACTTGCGCAATCCGCTGCGGCCCGGAAACCACTTGGTTGCTTTGTTTTTTCTGTGGTGTGTGTACCGTCGTCACAAAGGATCGAGGCGCTGAGATTCGCCCGTTTTGTTATCCCGCCGGGCTGCGTCCTTCTGCCCTTCCCCGCGCTCATGTCAACGTCGGCATCCATTTACGAGATGGCGATACCGACGCCCGAGATGAGGGAATGGCTGATGGTCGTATATAAAGGGCGCCTTTCTAGGCCTCCGGAGAGGGGCAGTGGATGAGACAATCTAGACTGTTTTCTTTCCTATCAGCTTCAAGAAGAAAACCAAAGAGCCCAGACCTGCTAGTCCCGGAATCGACTTAGACGAGAATACTTGCACCATTTCCCATCATGGCTCCTTCAGCAACCGAGACCGTCGCCGACCTGGCCGTCGACGCCTCCAAGTTGAAGCTCTACGCCGGTGGCGTGCCGGGCGCCTACAAGGAGTTGGCGCCGGTGGTGTACTCCAAGGAGCTGGAGGAGCAGGGCACTGACGAGTTTGCCGCAGCCAAGGTGAGTCCCAAGCAGCAGCAACAACACCACGACTCCAGCCACTCCCCAGCATACAGGGTCATCTAACACAGCTTCAGTACCCCCACTACCTCCCCACGTGGAACAAGGACCAGACCTACCCGCCCCTGCAGCCCTTCGAGCACTACGACCACGGCAAGGACGCCGACCTGAGCTTCCCCAACATCCTCACCAAGGACGCCGTCGTCACGCACCTCACGCCCACCATCGGCACCGAGGTGGAGGGCGTGCAGCTCAGCCAGCTCAGCGACGCCGGCAAGGACGAGCTCGCGCGGTACGTGGCCGACCGCAAGGTGGTGGCCTTCCGCAACCAGGACTTCGCCGACCTGCCCATCGCCGACGCCCTCAAGTTCGGCGGCTACTTCGGCCGGCACCACATCCACCCCACCTCGGGCTCGCCGGCCGGCCACCCGGAGATCCACCTGGTGCACCGCGGCGCCGGCGACAAGTCGCACGAGACCTTCTTCAAGAGCCGCGTCAGCTCCGTCGCCTGGCACTCCGACGTCACCTACGAGCAGCAGCCGCCCGGCACCACCTTCCTGTACATCCTCGACAACCCGGAGACGGGCGGCGACACGCTGTTCGCCAACACCGCCGAGGCCTACAACCGCCTGTCGCCGTCGTTCCAGAGGATCCTGCACGGGCTCAAGGCCACCCACTCGGGCATCGAGCAGATCAACGCCAGCGTCAAGAAGGGCAGCATCAAGCGCCGCGAGCCCACGGTGACCGAGCACCCCATCGTGAGGACGCACCCCGTCACGGGCGAGAAGTCCCTATTCGTCAACCCTCAGTGTGAGTGTCCAACGTAGTTATCCCCTACCTCCCATCCCAGCGTCTAACTCTCTTCGCAGTCACCCGCGACATCGTCGGCCTCAAGAAGGAAGAGTCCGACGCCATCCTCAACTTCCTCTACGAGCACATCGCCTGGGGCGCCGACTTCCACACCCGCGTCAAGTGGCAGGCCGGAACCGTTGTCGTCTGGGACAACCGATCTGTCCAGCACACCGCCATCGTCGACTGGAAGTCGGGCCAGCGCCGCCATCTTGCCCGCATCACTCCCCAGGCCGAGCGGCCATATGAGACCCCTTTCGAGGGTTAGGTCGTCCATGGAGGAGAATTGAAATGAATAGGTAGTTTGCACACGACGGAATGTCCCATCCCGCGGGCAGATAAATGACCCAGCGAAGGAATAATGAACAAAAATTGAACTACGAAAATGTTGCCTTTGAAGTGTTGAGTCAATATCTCCGCCGTGTTTTACCTAATAGCTCGGTATGCGAAGTCTTCAGAGAGCTAGTTGTTGGTTGAAGCGTAACTAGCGACTCCACTTAGTGATTGAGGGGAGAGGACATAGGACGTCTGGAGATGCTTATCTCATGGACTCACTCAGGGACATGCATGTACTAGCCACCGGGGTATCCTGTTTGTTACACCCTCACATCTAACTCTATTCACGAGACTCGTAGCGCGCCAGCTAACGGCAACCAGTTCCAAAGCCCTCTATACAACCCACAAACGCCTTTGTCTTCAAGATATGCCGCCTTAATGTATTCCCCCTCGTATAAACAGCCCGTCCAATGTCTACTGCATACATGCCCAGCAGGTCTCACATGGCAGCATTCCATACCTGGTGACCCAGCATTGTCACCAACACTGCGATCCCGTATTTGCCGCTGTCGGCCTCACTCTTCCATACCTCCCAGCCTAGCCAGCATACAGCCGCGAGTTCAATGACACTTAGCACGGAGCCCACATAGGTCGCCGTGCTAGGAACTGCTTCGTCCTTCGTCTCCTGACTCGTCTCGCCGGTAACGCGAAGAGCTATCGTTCCCACGGCGGAGAGAACCGCAAGTTGCAATTCTCGACCGAATGGAACAGCTACAGCGACGGTCAAAAGCCAAAGCGCCAAGAGGCAAGCAAGAATGACAAATTCAACGCTGAGAGGCTTTTGGGCCTGGGTAATAGGCCCGCGGTTTGCGGATGTCCATCCAGAAGGCTTCGACGGGGAGGGGCCGGACCGATCCTGCTCTTGGCCCAGGCTAAAGCTCTGGTTCAACAGGTCAGCAAGCGAGTTGGTCTCGTCATTCTCTGTTGCTGCCGCGAAGAAACTAGGCGGCTTGAATGCAACATCGCCGGCATCCTGTTCTTTCGCTTGAGTCTTGGTGCGTTCACTAGCTCTGAAAAATACGCTCTCTTCCTCCGCCGGCTTGCTCCTCAAGATAGGCGCATTGGGGTTCCGTAGACGCTGAGCCGGGGTTGTCGGTGCAGCGGGGACTTTGTACCAGAATGGGCTGCCTTCTGGATTCACCGGCGCCTCCCCAAAGGCCCGGGTCGGGCGGCTAGATGAGGGCATTTCGCTAAAGGCGCGATGCTGAGACTGGGTCTGAGTCGGCGTCCAATCCATTTCTTCTGAGTACTGAATTTGGCAGGTTTGCGAAGGAGTTTGTGGGGAGATGCCCAGAGACTTCATCTGGATATGTGGGCTTTCTCGCGTTTGGATAGGATTGATGGGAGGGTAAGGAGACGGAAGAGAGTTGACAGGTCGGCGATTAAACGTGCCCCTCTGAGGTGTAGTGGTTGGCGAGTCAAGGGCCTCGTTGAAAAGTTCCGAGAATGTCTTCGGCTCCTCCCTCCTTGTCAGCTTCGGCTTCGTCTGCCTCGGCTTCGTCTGCCTCGGCGACGCTGTCGTGCTGTGGGTTCCAAACAACGGGGTAGTGTCGATACGGATCGATCCTTTCGCCAAGGTATAAACCTACACACGTTAGTAGGTCTCTCGTCACGGTCTCTAGCGGACTTACCAAGATCATGATTGCAGCCATAACTAGGTGGGCACTCAGCTGGGCACCCCTTGACTGTGCCTTGCCGCCATCCATCGCGAGAACCCTGCCAAAGAAGAACCGAAAGAAGACTATAAGGCCTTGGAACGAGTACCACTGTGTGAAGCCTAGGAGATGTCTAGTGAAACCACGGCTTACTTTTACAAACTGGGGGTTCCACCACGCCGACAGAACGCTTGCCGTGAAGGCCCCGCTGATCAGGGTGTCGGCCGGTGGGAGGAATGCGACGACCCAGGCGAGGCCGGACACAGCCAACACTGGCCAGCTCTTGTCATCCGGATCGTACATCCCTTCATCCCGGTGCTTCAACACGTCAGAGACAGCGCTCAAATGCCACAGCATCTGAATGACGAGCCCTCCCCACCACAGACCTCTTCCAAGAGTGTTCGCCCAGTCCAGCATCGTCGTCCTTCCAGGGTCGTCTCTCCTTCCCCGACTCTTATCCATCATCCTCCGTAGATGGTCTGTTTTCGCTGTGTACCCCGCCTGGACGATCCGTGCCTCGACCCGCTCGGCGCAGTCATCGCACACCTGGGGATAGCGCTCCTCGAGGCCCTTGCGGAAGCGGAAGTAGTTGTGATTAAGTTCAGCATCGTCGGATTGCGACGTGTCATCAGGGAAGTATTGTGCAAGGGATGACGTGTATAGGTGCTGGTTCTTGAGGCATGTTGAGCAGAAGATGCTGTCCTGGGTTTGGGACGTAGCTGGAGAGGATTGTCGTGGGGCGGCATAGAGCGTGGCGGGAGCTTCGCGTTCGGTTGCGACGGGAGGGTCGGTGATGTCTCCGTTCTATCATCAGTCAGATAATGATCCTTTATTAGGGGGTTTTCTACCCAGGCACTCACCTCGTCTAGGTAGTTTGTTGCATCGCAAAAGAGGCAGAGGAAGTCACGGATGCTGCCATCGAACTTGGTGTTGGACCGCTTGCCACAGTAGAAGCAGGTCAAATATCTCGTCCCTCGGAGGCGCGGCATGCTTCTTTCATCATCAGGCGAAGTACCGAAGACTGGATCCTGTGGAAGACAAAGAAAAGACGCGTCACCGTCAAGCAACGAACGAGAGACGGAGAATGGATGGATGATGAAATGTGCAAGATTCTGGGGATTCTGCCGGGCGGTCGCAGCCAATTGCTACGGGCTGTCTGCGCCAAGTGATCGTGTGCCGGGGCAAGCCGTCCACACGGGCCACTTTTGGCGGGGTCTGCAGGTGCTGCAACAACGCTGTCGTCCCCTGGAGCCCCCTATAATAGGTCCCCTAATCAGTTTAGGCGCCATGTCCCGACGTCACGTCACCCGCCACTTGAGCCTCAACCCCGTCATCAATCCAGCCACTATCTAGACTGTCGCAACCTCACAGCTTCGTCTCCCCTCCTACACATCGCCGTGAGAGAGCTCGCAGACACCTGCTGCGCAAAATGCCCCTGCCATGACGTCCCGATCCCCGCCAGAGCGGCCTTCGGTCCGCCCCCTCCATCTCACCATCCGCTTCTCCACGTCGCAGCCGGATCTCGAACTCGAAGTCCCGTCGCCGCCGTCCACCACCGTCCTCGCGCTAAAGCACCTCCTCCGTTCCCGCCTCGTCTCCCGCTCCCGTCTCCGCCTCATCCACCAGGGCCGTCTCCTCCCCGACTCTGCCGCCCTCAGCGCCGTTCTCAAGTCGCCGCCTCCGCCTCCGCCTCCGCCTCCACCGTCCGATGACCCCAAGGGCAAGGGAAAGGCCGTCGATGGCCCGCCGGTTGCGCGCGTCTACGTGAACTGCTCCATTGGTGATGAGCTGACGAATGAGGAGCTTGCGGCCGAGGAGGCTGCCTCCCATAAACCTCCCGAGGACTCGCAGTCCGACAGCTCCAAGCCCGCGACATCTACGAGGCCTCGCCCTCGGGGCTTCGACCGGCTGCTCCAGTCTGGCTTCACTGCCTCAGAGATATCGACTCTACGCACCCAATTCACGTCCATCCACACTGCGAACTACACTCCAGACTCCATGCCCTCCCCCAACACACTTCGTAACCTCGAGGACGCCTGGATCGACAACAACGCTGGTGGGATACCTTCCGACGCCAACCCGCTTGAGGATGAGTATTCTGGGATGGCGTCCGTATTAGAGATACTATTCCGCGCCATGATGGTTGGCTTCTTCTTCCCACTGGGCAGCTTGACCTGGTTGTTGCGCGAGGAGGGCATCTGGAGTAAGAGGTGGCAAATATTTGTTGGTTTCGGCGTCGTCTTTAGCTTGTGTGTCGGGTTCATAATGGGAATATCAGGTGATCGAACGTGATTGTCATGCCTCTGAGTTTGTAACAATAACGGATAGAAGGCGTAAGGCGTTGATTGGAGGATCAACTGTCACGGGGATATCAAGGTCTTCATAGATTCCTTTGCGGAAAGTCCTGACTACCGGTATCGAGGTCTCTGATATGCAATTCAAATAACATCTTCCCACGCGCCAGAACTCCCTAGCCTGTAGTGGTATATAAAACAACAACCATGCCATGCCACTTCTTTTTTTTAGATTACCGTCACATCCTATGCACTACAGTCCACGGCATCTTACAGGTACAAGCTTTGGGCGGCCACAATGTCTCTACGGATCTTCGAGAGACTATCCTCGAACTTCTTAGTCAGGTCGTCGTTGCCCATGACCTTGGCGGCCTGGGCCATCTGTCGCAGCAGCTCTTCCAGTCGGCGGAAGAGACGAATCAACGAACCTTCGTAGGTGTTTGTCATTTTGCTATGCAAGTCAGTACAGTCACTCACAACGCTGAGTCCTCATGAAACTTACCAAATCTCGATAAACGGTCGTCCTTGGGCCCACGCATAAACCGTCTCCATCAGCTGCCACTTGAGCTTTTGCACGTATTCTTCTTCGTTGACGTCGAGTTTGCACTCCTGGCTGACCTTGGCAATGATCCTTGCCTTGGCTTGAATCTCGCGGAACGGCTTCTGTAGGTCCTCCTTGAGCGCCGATGTCTCAACCTTCTCGTCGAAGATAAAGATGCTGAGGACGGCAGCACACGTCTCGGGCGTCAACTCGTTGAAGAAGCGATCGAACAGGAGCTCAGAGAGAAGCAACTCGTGGCCTTCAGTCGAAGAAATTTCGCAGGCGACACGTGCCTTGAGCTGCACGACCTCGCCCTCGTTGATGAATCCAAGTCGGCGCAGAACTCGCTTGCGGGACTTCAGCTCGTCCATTTGGGCGATGCTGTGGGCCTTGGCAATGGCCTTCTTCTTCTCCTTGACCGTCTCCGCAAGCAGAACCTTAGAGTGATACTGGTCCCAAAGCGATGGTAGAAGGGGCGACAGGTGCAGTGGATTGGCCAGCAGTCTCGACTCAAGAACCTCAATCTTGCGAAGCAGCTTCTTGAAGGAGTCGTCGGTAATCTCCATGTTCTCGAGGGGATCGAGAACAGGCAGGCCGTCGGGGAAACGACGCTTGACCTCGGAAAGAGACTTTCTGAGCTGCTCCCGGTCCTTTTCGGACTTGAGGCCCTCCTTGGGCAAAAACAGGCGAATTTGGCTGATGGCCTTAACACAGGTCAGTAGACAGGGGACCACAACGTGAATGATGTCGTCCTCGTCCTCTGACGGCTTGACGCCAGGAGGCATTTCCGCAGCAGGTTGTCCAGGGGAGAACTCGGCGCTTGACTTGGAAATTGGGAGCAGAACATCGACAATGTACGACTCCTGAGGGACATGCTCTGGCTCTCCAAGCTTGGGCGCACGGCGTGGCTTGTGCTCGACAATGACACCCCAGCCGAAATCAACGCCGCCTCCAACATTCTCAGCCGACTCCTTGGGGTTGAAGATCTGAACCAGTCGGCCAGGCTGCAGGAATGAGAGACTATAGTTGGGGTGCTGAATGACCGCTCGCATATCCTTGGTGTAGGTGTTAAGCTGCTGGCGGATCTGGTAGTAGTCCTTAACAGTCGACTCGTCGGGAATTGACATAGAATCGCGCTCCTGCTGCAGAGACATCAACTCCTTCTCCAGAGACGGTACACTAGATGCGTTCTGGAACTGGTGGAAACATCTCTCCAACATGAACTCGGGTGAGATGGCCTCGATTCTCAGCAGGTTCAGGATCATGTTGTATCCTAAGTAGAACGCAGAGTTGAGGCGATCTTGTTGGCCGGTAACGATTTCCTTGGCAGTTTCGGGCTCCAGCTTATCGTCAATCATCATGATAACAATACCCCGGGCGTCCAGACCACGACGACCTGCTCGACCAGCCATCTGCACGTACTCAGACGACGTAAGCGGTCGCCTCTTGATACCATCCCACTTGGTCACCTGCGTGAAGACAACAGTCTTGGCAGGCATGTTCAGGCCGATGGAGAAGGTCTCGGTCGCGAAGAGGACTTTGATGAGGGATTCCTGGAACAGAATCTCGATTGTCTCCTTGAGAATGGGCAACAGACCCGAATGATGCACACCGACACCTCTCTCTAGCAGGGGAAGAAGGTGGATAATCTGCGGCAAGTCACGATCCTGCTCCGACAGGCTCTCGATAGCGCTGGTAAAGACCTTCTTCACCATGGCCTTTTCCGAGTCGTCGTTGAAGCTGAGACTAGAGATGGTCATGGCCATGTTTTCGCATTCTCGCTTGCTGAAGTTGAAGACGATGACAGGGTTGAACTTCTTCTTAACGGTCATGCGAATAATCTTGGAGATGTCTGAGCCACCATCTGCAGCACCGCCCTTGTTGGTCTTCTTGTTTTTGCCCTTTCCTTTCATTCGGGCGTTGGGGTCTGACGGGTCAGCACCCTTCTTCTCCTCCACCTCCTGCATAACCAAGTTGAAGTTTTGCTCGTTAAAGTTGCTCTTCTCGTCAACGACGAGTCTGGCTCCGGTACCGCCTGAGGGGAAGAAATAGTTCTGGAGCGGCGTAGGTCGGAAATCGGTGTAGACAACGTGACAGGGCTGGTGGTGAATCTTGGCAATCCACTCTGCGAATTGGAAGGCGTTGGGGATGGTGGCCGACAGAAAGACGTATCGGACCTTGTCGGGAAGCATGATGATGGTCTCCTCCCAGACGACACCTCGCGTCTTGTCGCGCATGTAATGAATCTCGTCAAAGATAACCCACGCGACTTCTCGCATAATCTCGGAACCGCGGTACAACATAGATCGCAGAATCTCCGTCGTCATGACCAAGCAACTCGCAGTCGGGTTGATGGTGACATCGCCAGTCATCAAGCCGACATCTCCAAAAATGGCCTCGAAGTCTCGGTACTTTTGGTTGCTAAGGGCTTTGATCGGACTGGTGTAGATGACTCTCTGATTACGCTTGAGACATTGTGCAACAGCGTACTCAGCAACAACAGTCTTTCCGGCAGAGGTGTGCGCGGACACGAGCACGCTCTCGTCGCGCTCGATAGATGCTACTGAAAGGCTCTGAAAAGGATCCAGCTTGAAGCTGTAGGTTCTCGCAGGCTCCTTGGGCGCCTTATGCTCGGACAAGGGAACGTATTCGCAGTCCAGGTCCGGCGGCAGGGCGACCTGATGCTGAATGTTATGCGACAATACCAGCGAGGAGTCCTGGGGCACAAAGGTCGCTGCGCCAGCAACTTCTCTCGACTCGGCAGTCTGGAAGGCATCGGTCATGACGGGACCAGCGACATCCTCCTTCTTCCTCCGCTTCTTGTCTTGCTGGCTGGGGGTGTCGGAGTCGGAGTCCTCGGAAGCGTCGTCCTTTGAAATCTCGGCGGCATCCTCCATGTCCACATCCTGCTGCTGCTTGGCGCCGTTGCTGTGGACTGCTTCGTCGGCCTTTCTCTTCTTGCTCTTGTTGCGGTTCCGGCTCTTCTGGGGCACTCGCTCGTCTTCGCTGGAGCTGGAGGCGTCCGCCTTGCCCTCGAACACATCAAACATGTCATCCATGGCGGCGGTTTGTGGTCCCAGTTCCGGGACGGAAGTTCGGTTTGCGAGCAATGGGTTCGGGGACGGATGTGCGAAACAAAGCGATGTTCGCAGCGTAGAGAACCAGGTGAAATCCTGATCTAACGCTGAACAGCGATCTCAAAGCTTCGGTTCAACTCAGCTTCAAGCAATGCGGTGTGTGCAAAAGACACAGAGACGATCTCGATCGCAAACTCCCAATTGCGTGGGACATGAGCATGGGCTAAAAAGTTGGATAGAAGTGGGCTGGGCGGCAGAAAAAAAATGACCCGGCGACGGAGCTGCAGGCGGTGAAGCTAGGTGCTTGTTGCTCTACGTTAGGGGCTTAGGTAAGGACGCGGTTCCTGCCGACGTCACGTACGACCCAACCAAATCAGCCCGTACTCAAATTAGTCACCTGGCCAGCCACGTGACTCTCCATGCCGGGCGTTTTCCTTTCAACCTCAGACCACCCATCTTGACCTCGGGTCTGACCACGACGTTGACTCTTCAAGCTCGCCTCTGTCGCATCCCAATCGCCACTCCACGCGCTCAAGGTACGCCCGTCATCCGCCGCCACTCCAATGAGCATGCCCTCCGTCCCGCAGACCTAATTGACCGTCCAGATGCTCTCCCGCGCCGCCACCCGCACCACCACTTCGCTGGTCGCCCGCCGAGGCTTCCACGCAACCCGCGCCCGCCTGTCCTCGCCCTACCACTACCCCGAGGGCGCCTACAGCAACATTCCCTTCAACCCTCGCAGCAAGTGGTTCGGTGTTGGTTTCTGGGCCTTCATGGGCACTGGCTTCTTTGCCCCCTTCGGCATCTCTGGTGCGTGGTTTCCGCCGAACAGAAGCTCCCGCCAACTCGAGTCAAATACTGACCTGCTACGCAGTCTGGCAGACCTACAAGCCTACCTAAGCTCGCGGTTCGCGGCTTGGGCCTGGCTCTTGTCCATTGACAAATCCTGGAGCTCGGGTATTGGATTGTTGTGTACATACCCGAATAGACATAACTCAGTCACCTTCAATCCTTGTACTCAATCTCATTTGTTGGCCAAAACATGACATTGTCATTTCCAGTGACTAGAGCGAATAATTTGCAACCGACAACCTCCAATTGGCGCCGTAATTGCATGTGTAGTAGTGTCGGGATGCTCAGACATGTCGTCTAGCTCCGGGGTATTATTTCTTTGTCTATCTTCGGTAATGTACAATTGGTACAAATCTTAGTGGTACATCATAAACGCGTCCCGTCTTTTTTATATCTCAAATGTGCTGGGCCCTCCCAATTACCAAAGGATGACATCATGTCGCTACCGTTGGTAATGTTATCCAGCAGGGAGTGCATGAACACGTCCCGGTCAGGAGGAATGTCCCAGCGCGCCGCCATAGCGTCAAACGTGCGGACGACAGCCTCGTTGGAAGAGCACTTCTTCACTGCTCGCAAGGCCCAGATGACCAGCCACCGGTCGATGCGGAAGCTCTTGGTACCCTCGTCCTTGGCCTGGTACAAAGCCATCAAAACTCCCTCGAGCCGCTGCTCGCTCCACTCTGAGCTCGAATACCCGCCGTGGGAGTAAAAGCCCTTGAAAAGCGCCAGAAAGATGGTCGGATGGACCGTAATTTTGAGGTACTTCATCTCGTCCAGATACTGCGCGACCTTGGCTAGATCGCCCACCCGGATGGCGTAGTGCTCAACAAACAACTTGTACGTGTGTAGACTTGGTGCCAATCGCACGTTCTTCTGCAACGACTTTTGCATATCCGGGTGCACCTTGCCGATTCTCGTAAACATCATCAGGACCTTGGTGACGACCTTGCTCATCATGTAGTTCCTCTCGGGCATGGAGGCAGCCATTGCGTGCCCCTTCTTCATCCGTTCGTACGTCTCTTCGGCCGCCGACTCTTCCCCGCATCTGAGAAGTCCCGATATCACACAGTTGAGAACAACCGTGTCAATCATCTCGCCCGCTTGGACCATGTCCTTATATGCAGCCCGGATCCCTGAGGAATCCAACTTCAATCCAAAATAGTGTATCAGGCTGACGTGGTGGTACCGGTTGTACGGAATCCCACGAGCTTCCATCTCTTTATATACCATATCAGCGAGTGTGAAGTTCCCAGCCTTGGACGCAACGTCGAACAAGACGTTAAACGTCACCTCGTTGCCCTTGATTTTTGCCCCTCTCTCCATCTCCCGCCAAAGTCGCAACGCAGACTCCACCTCGGCGGATGTACTGCGAGCTGCGTACTTGGTAGCAAAGACCATAGCCAGGTTCCAGTGCGTCCGACGGAGTGTCAACCCGGCATTTTTAACGTCGCCGATCAGAGCAAAGTATCGCAGCATGGATTCGGAATTTCGTTTGGGCGGCATGCCCATCACTTTGAGTAACCTGTCTCGCCATTGCCAAGTGAGATATAGCATCTTCGGCTCGGGCAATTGGTTGTAAAGGCTGTATATCGGTTCCAGGGTGGCTCGGTTCGGGTGCCGCAGCCGGTACGAAATGGCTGAACACAGCTTGGCGATCAATCTTCTCGTTTCGTCGTTAATCTTAAAGGTCTCTTCCTTGGATGGGTATTCCACATCCCGCCTTTTATCTGACACACGGAGTTTGGGCCCGTCGGACTGGGCATAACCCCGACGGTAAGGGTCCCGGTAGAATTCGAGATGGTCCTCCACAGAACCCGCATCTTCCTGCCGGACAAAGGACATGAGATGCTCCGGGCTTTGAATAGACGGAGGGGTCGGGGCCTGGAACGGAGGCCTGGAAGCCGCCGCCGCGGTGCTGTATGTGCTCGAGACATGTCGAGGTCGTTGGAGAGGAAGGGCCCGGCGGGCATCGGTCGTCGGGGCAAAAGTCGAGAGCAGCCATTGTGAGCTTCTGGTGCAGAAGGAATTCACGGCCGGTCTGCTCCTTTGAGGCGGCTTCTTGGTGACATCTCTGACGGCGCAGAGGCTCCTCCTCGCAGTCGTGGCCCCAAAGCTGGTCGACGGTCGATTCGCGAGCACCGCACACACGGAGCCGTCCACTCGACTGGAGATTTTCATGAGCTCGTCCTCATGGTGCTACACCCCGTCGCAACGCTATGCCGAGGTTGTTGCACGTGTGCACCAGAGAGCAGGATCAAGGGAGAGCAGAACGAAGCGGAAGAATCGAAAGCTGCTCTTGGACGAAGTGAGGCTTGACATTTGACGCTTGACGCAGTGGGACCCTCCACGATGGGTTTTTACCAGCAAATCGCGGGAGCATTCGCGCCAGCGCTCCGGCGTCCCGCACCCGCTTCCCGGCCGGCCATACGATTCGCCGACCTCCAAAATTTCCACTACGACACCACCACCGAGTCGATCGCGGCGACAAGAGTAGAGCCACCCAACCTCACAGTGCCAATTGACCCAGCAGTACGTCAGCGAACGATTCTCGCAGTCTACCTTGACTAACCAGACAGCCAGGACATTGGCCATGGGCGGGCGACAGATCAGACCCGCAAGGGTCTACCAGGCCGTCTCCGAGGAGCTCAACCACCGAATCCTCGGCAGCTCAACATCGAACCCACCGCCGTGGTACAACATCATGACCTCCGTACCGCCCGCCGAGACCCTCGTGCGAACCCTCCCCCCTCACCGCTGGTCATCGAACCCCAAGGCCACCAAGCCCAAGAACCTCTTCCGCCCGCAGCGCATCGGCTACCTCGAGGACAAGCTTCGAAACACCTTCTACAAAGACCACCCCTGGGAGCTTGCAAGGCCCCGTGTTATTCTAGAATTGGATGGAAAGGACTACCAGCAATGCGATTGGAGTAAGGGCCTACAACAGCCGGGTGTCCCTCTGACAGGAGAATGGCAAGTCATTTGACCCCATGAGGATCACGCCAGGCAACTAACCAGGACACAGCGTCGTACAACGCCAGATGTGGTTGATGACCAACGAGCAGATGGGCAAGCGCAAAGCCTACGACGTGACCCGCCGTGAGTTCTACCGCATCCGACAGGAAGAGCAGATCGAGAAGCGTGTGGCCGTCGAGGAGGCCCGCCACGTGGGCGCCTACTTCGGCAAGACCCGCATCGACGTCGCCCACCATCTCGAGGATCGCGAGTTCGAGAACTGGAAGATGTGGGCCGGCAAGGAGACGGAGAGGCAGGAGGCACAGCGCAACACCGAGGTCGAGAGCTTCGGTGTGGAGGAGGAGGATCCCGAAGTGGAAGCCGATGCGGCACCAGAGGCTGCCGCTGTGCCATAGACGAACGCATGAGCTTGCCATTTAAGAGGGAAAAGCCCTCATGTACACACTCTGTAAAAAAGAAAAGCTACCCATGTAAAAGAACCCACGCCATGTTTCCACTTTCTCTTGCGCCATCTCAGATCTCGGGTCGGCGCGAGTTGAAGACCATTTCACCGGCGTTGTCAATCCCGTATTTGGCGGCTACCTCCTTGTGCTGCACCAGGAAAGTATCGGCGAAGCCCGTGTAGAAAAAGAGCTTACCAGTCAAGCTAAGGGTCGAGATGCGAGCCCAAGATTCGATATAGACGAACATCATAGTGTCCTCCGGCACAACGTAGAACATCTTGAGGAGGTGGACAGCCACTCCAACAAAGAAGCCCGTGGCAGGCCCGTTGGAGAAGATCTTCGTAGGGTACCGCAGCTTAGCTCCAACCTCGTTGGCCGGGGGCGACAGGAGCACGGGGAAGATGTCGAGAATGCTCAACAGCGCCGTCAAGGGCGTGGACCAGAGCGGCTGGTGAACGCGTCGCGCCCGTGTGACGGTGCACTTATCATAGGTGCCGGGGAGCTGGTCGCGGGCATCGCACAGCGCCTTAAGCTCAGTCTCGTAGTCTTCAAGGTGGTTCTCGGACATGCGGTCGCCGCTGGAGATGAGGTAGCGACGGTGGAAGTTTTGAAAGCTGCAGAAGCCGTCGTCCATCATCATGAGCATTTCCTTGGTGTGGCCGCCGGAGCCCAGGACGAAGAGGTTGTAGTCCACTCCCCGACTGCGTGTCGTCTGGGTTCCCTGCCTTAGGACTTTGGCAGTGCCGCGACGGCGGACTATCTGAGCATGCCGAGTCTAGACTACAGTTAGATTTAATTCCATGTTATTGTTTGTAGACTGATCCTTACCGAGACGAAGATGATGAAGCTAATGAGGAGCAGAAGATAGGTCCGGAGGATGGCAGTCCATGATGGAAAGGCCAGCAATGTCGTGACGCCAAGCCCGATGACGACAGCGATCCATCCAGCCAAAATGGCCAAGCCAGAACCAGGTTGAGTTGCCGGCATTATGTGCAGTTGTCTTAGATGTGTCTATTTGCTGTGACTCTTGTGGAGATGGCTGAGAGGACTTATATGCTCCAGGACAAGTGTTCGCGAAGAGAAGATGAGTTACCGAGAGAGTAGCAAAGACTTGAGATGGAAACAAGAAAACATGGTCGGGCTGTTGATCTTTATACGGGCCGCATCGTTCAGTCGTACAGAACTTTTGAAGTGAATCCGTATTGTCCGTCGTCAAGCTGAGAAAGTCATGGTGGATTGTGAATGAATGCGAAGTACGAATAAGGCCAGTCAGGTTGCGAGGAGTATAATTGACATGTAGACAGACTACTACAGCTGCGCACGGACCACATGCCCAAACTATTACCCTAAAGACACCCCTTTTGTGCTCAAGCAACACAATAGAAGTGTCCCAAACTTTCAATAAATATTTCTCACATTGATATGAGTTTCACAATAACTTCCTACCTCACTAGCTCATTTAATTTATTATCCTCATCCGAAACAAATCAAGTTGTTAAACAAAATCCTCATTCACACATAATGCCACTGGACCAGAACCGAATCTTCCAGGACAAACTAACAAGCAAAGTAAGCACCCAGTCCAAACCACACTCATTATGTTTGTGACATCCTAGAAGAATCGTCTCTTCTTTTGCACAATTTCGACTTCTTCAGTTCCTACAATGCGTTGTGTAGCCTCCTGTCCAACTTCGTCAAACACCGCCTCCATGCCCTCCCCTGTCGCAGCAGAGCATTCAAGATAGCGATGAGCTCCAATCCGCTTCGCATGCCAGTTCGCCTGTAACGGTCAGTCACCTGAAAACTCGTTCAATCACTAAATTAAAGGCAGACATACCTCTGTTGAGCACATACAGCATGTAGGATATGCCAACAGCCCCGAGGTCGAGTGCGCAACACCCTCCCGATGATCCTCCAGAAAGCACTGGTCGCGCAGGTCTTTCTTCATGCCCAAGAGATACAGGAGCGGCTGGCACGTCTCGGACTGAGCGAAGCCGTGGCTGGACGCATGGTGCCACTTCTTGCGTCAGTAAGGACCTTCAAGGACTTTGCAGGAGGACAACTCACCCACTGCACAATGGCATACATGGAAACCTTGTCCGAGATATCAAAGCACAGGAAAATGGCGTCCCAAGTAATGTACGTCAAGCGCTCGACCGTGTTGAGGTCCGGCACGCCCGAAGTGTCCTACAGCTCGATGCGCGCAGGGTGGCCGTTGCAGATACGGTCGCTGACATAGGTCTCGTACAGAGGTCGGGCGAAGGCGCGAGTCTATCTCGTAAGCATTTGCATGTCAAGTCTATGTATCCGAGAACCTACATCTGGAAAGTATCCATACCGAGCACGGCTATAGTACAAAGTTAATTGAGTAAATGCCATGGCATTCCCACACTCACAATAGCAAAGATGTTTGCCCCGAAGAGCCACTCCCGACAAAGAGGAAGTTCAACTTAACCGGCTCCCGGGGGATAGGCTCAGGCGAAGGGGTGAAGTCCCTGTGCCTGCGCTTGCGACCGAACAGCCCGAGAAGCCCCTTCCGTCTGCCGTTGAACCTCCGCTCAAACAGCGCGGTTGAGGGTCTACTGAAAGAGGTCGAAGATCGTCCAAAAAGTGGCGTGGCAGCGCGGAGGAAGCTGAGGCGCGTGGACGGACGACTGACTGGCGGGTCTGGCTCGCGGAACGTCTGTGAAGAAACTCGTCAGCATGCTTCCAGTCAACACCTGTACCACGAGAACTTGCCAGACGTGTTGTAGGGCGTGATTCAAAGCCATCGCCCTCGAAGGGGTCTTCGCGGTCTTGACGGCTGGGCACGCGCGTGCGCCATGTGTCGATACGGCCGTCAAGGGCCATGATGTGGATATGGATGACGTTGGTGGCAGCGAAGAACAATGCAATTCAAGGTGTAGAACAATAGAGGCGACTGTGGATAAGTGTAAGATGTGAAGAGAGGTGGTTGTTTACGCACGGTGGTTGGTGAGAGTGTCAACACAGTTACCGCCAGCTGGCGGGTGGGAGAGCCTGTGCAGGTGTAAGTGGCTGGCAGACAGCTGCCCACCGATGCTTTTGCGCATTCTGTTTCAACAAGGTGAAATACCTAATTAGGTAGTTAGCAGATACGAACTCTCCCTCAAAATTACTAAGAAACACCTACTAGTAGCTTAGGTACTCAAATAACATCAGCCAAGTTCTTCAACTCGGCCCTCCTCAACCTCCCCCGATCAACCTTCAGCTCCTTCCGCGGAAACCACTCCTCCAGCCTCCCTCCCGGCCGTCCAACCCCCTTCTCCAACTCCTCATCCTCCTTTCCCAGCACCATGACCGCCAGCGCCGTCCCGCAGAGCCAAGCCCACACCATGCCCTCGCCGTTGAAGCCCGCCGCGATCCACTCCCCGGAGCCCGGCCCCGGGACCCGGCCGACGAACGGCATCAGGTCCCCCGTGAAGCCCAGGATGCCCGTCCACGCCTTCTTCACCACGCCGCCCTCCCCCCACCGCGGCTCGAACGTCGTCGGCATCACGCCCCGGATGTGCATCCCCGGCAGGGCGTCGACGCGCGAGTCGTCCCACACGCCCATCTGGTCCAGCCCCTGCTCGCGGCTGCGGAAGAAGCCCCCGCCCACCATCAGGTCTCCCGGCGTGCCGTCCGCGCCGTCCGGCCGCTGCGTCACGTAGTCGAACCCCGGGCTGTACACCACCGACCACGACCGCCCGCCGTGCGACGCTGGGAATGCCCTGCCGGGGCGCTGGGCCGACATGTGTGCCAGCGCGCCGGTGAGGCTGCCCCGGAGAGAGGGGACGAGCCGCGGCGCGAAGGCGTTGGTGTTGTGGATAACGTGCCGGGCTTTGACGGTGCCGCGAGACGTCTTGACCGAGTACGCATGTGGGGAGGACCCCGGAGTGTGGTCGACTGCCTCAACCGCCGTGTGCGTGCTGATGGTCAGGCTTGGATACCGGTGAAGCAGGTCGTTCCATACGCCGGTGACGAGTCGATATGGCCAAAGAGCACCGGCTTTATACGACACGGCACCGGCGATGGACTCGTTGACGCCGAACTAGAAGATGGTCAACATAATCGACGAAAGCCTCGCTTTGTGCTTTCTTTCTTACCTCCTCTCTCGCCTCCGCGGCCTCCAACACCCGACAATCCACCTCCGGCAGCCATTCTTTCAACTGCTCGACCTCGCCCCTCGCCATCTCAAGGTCCTTCTGCTCTATGAACAGATCAACCGTCTGCACTTCTCTGACCTCACCCACCGGCACCGCCGCTCCGACCTCTAACAACGTCGGCAAGTGCTTCATCTGGAATCTAACGAGATCCCTCGCCCGTTGCGGCCCGAGCTTGGCCTTAGATATCGAGAAGGCCTCGTAGGGCGTGCACTTGATGTGCCCGCCATTACGCCCTGTTGCGCCGCTACAGAGCTGCCTCGCCTCGCAGACGACGACCTTCAGCTCGCCTTTATCCTTGCTTGACAGTTCAAGAAGCGTCCTTGCCACAGATGCTCCCGCAATTCCGCTGCCGATGATGACGACGTCCGCCTCCCGCGGCAGCTCGCCCTGGACATCGCAGAGCGCGGGGAACGGCGGGTCATCGAGCCAGTACGATGACGTTGGGTTTGGCACAGGAAGACTAGGCGGGGCGGTGGCTCGACTGACAAGCGAGGAGAACTGCGTGTTGAGCGAGGAGAGAGTCCTGATGATGGAGGAGACGGTGAAGATAGTGCCTTGGATTGTGGATATGACAGAACCCATTATGAATGTGAGTCGCAACGATCGAGTACCTTAGACAGTGCAAAGTCACCAGACGATTAGACCATGTGTCGAATGACGAATATTCTCGGAAACCTGGGCGTTCAATATGACGAATCTCGTATGTGCGGTAATTCCAATGTGAGAGATAAGAGAGCAACTCGTGATAGATCGCTGCTAGGCAATGCAAGGATACACCATAGTGGCATGCCAGGTCACCAAGCCAACCCCTCACAGCCTCGTATTACTCGACCATAACATCACAAGAATTCGAGTCCTAGATGGTAGAAGCAACCTCACATAGATAGATATAGGGTCAAGGTCCTTTCTAGTCGCATTTTCTCTAACACTCTAGATTTCCGCCCCAGGTTCCCCGCCCGATACCCATCCTGCCGCCCCGTAGCCACAAACAAGCAATGACTCCAATAGGCCATAAACAATCATCATTCTGGTTCCGTACCACCCACCACCGGCCCTTAAGAGAAGTCCCAAGCAATGAAACCAGTCCCTCATCCTCTCCCCCCAAGCCCTGACCAGCCCTCTAAGGGTCAAAGGATCAACGCGAAGAAAATGTTTTGGAAAGACAACAACTCCTACCAGGGCCGGTCGAACACATCTCCCTCCGTTGCTTGCGCCTAAATCAATGCAGGGTATGTTTTTTGAAAACAAAATGTCATAAGACGCGCATGGCCTAGTCCGTTTGGCCGTTTTAGTTCGTTCCCGCAAGAACTCCCTTTGAACTCCGCATAGACAGACAGTAAAGAGAAGCAAAAAGGGATCAGAAAGTAACGAAGAGAAGATAAAAATAAAAACAAGCAGCCAAGCTCTTTGCTAGAAGAGGAAAAGTGTGGGTATCGGGTTCCCGTACACCTCTGTGTCGAAGCATATGGTTCACGAGCTGACCATCCCCTCGTCATCGTCATCCTCTTGGGGGTAATCCATCGCTGCTGAAAGTCGTCCACGAGGATCGAGACCTAGCTCTTCCCTCACGTCCTGCTGAATTCGGAGGAAATACCTCCTCAAGCTGCGTAGTCCCTTGAGAAACCCGCCATCAGGTTGATCGGGGTGTTGTGGTGGACATGGCTTGTCCTCAATATTGTCTCTGGGTGTCAGACTGTTGGCAAAGTCGGCAATCTTGAAGTCAATCTCCCGCTTGTTCTTCTTGTGTGTTCGCGACGTCTCTTCCGTGTCTGTCGCGATATCTGTTGTCGAATCATACATCGTCTCATATTCGGCCGAGTCCTCTGATGTGTCGCCGTCGTAGAACATGAGCAAGCTCGCGGCGTAGAAGCGGTAACCCTCTAAACCACGCACAATTTCTTCTAGTTGAGCGAGTTTCTTCAACACCACGGGGATGTGGCGGAGGACGCTATGCAAATCGACACCGTTGTAGAGGAATTTCTGGAGCGCCCCTTGAAATTCCGCGCCCACCTTCAGTTTTCGGCCATAGTACTTGTCCTGGAAATCGTATGTCTCGGTCTTGGCGTTCCAGACTTGAAGACCGCAAATTCGCACTCCTAACTCACCCGATGTCGTGGTTCGGCATTTTTCATGTTGGGACTTTTGCTTCTTCGGTGTTGCCTCCACACCATACTGCCGAGTGCCCATCTTCAGATCCATCATGCATGGTCTCTTCATGCCCGCTGTTAGATCCTCCAAGAGCAGAAAGTACTCAACCCGGTCCCCTTTCTTGGCTTCCTTCGGGTTGACCGGGCGAGGAATCTTGGTGAATTCAGGAGTTGGGCTTGGTAGGGCAGACGTGACTGCAGAGCTGTAAGTAGAGTCTGCCGGCTCGGGGTTGGCAGGATCCTCAGAGACGCCATTAACATCCGGGGTACTATGGCCGTTTGTGTGCGAACAAGGGGTCGTTTCTTGAACCGGGGCGTCTTCATCATCGCCACCGTCAGCTTCTTCGAAATACTTGAGGTCACCTCTTGACTCTCTGACGTCCTGAGGTTTCCGTCTAAGTCCACCAGCCGAGTACCTTCGCTTCTTTTTCGCCGCTACGGGGTTGACTCTAAGAGTCTCTGCCTCAGGTGCGCTCGTTCCTGTCACATCCTTGACTTCGTCGTGATCGGGTGCATCAGGCTCAGACTGTACACAGTCTAGGTCCGGTCCGAGATTGCTGTGAGAGTAGGGGTGAACAGGCTTCCTCGACTGACTAATAGTCGTCTCTTCGCCATCGCCAAATGTCGAGTCACGTCCACTCAGTAGCAAACTAGGGTCTGAGTTGGTGGATCGGAGTAGGCGCTGCAACGTCGGTCGTGGAATAGACCTCTGGTGAGGGCGACGGTGTCGATGAATCTCGACGGGTTCCTTGAGGAAGGCATCGTTAAACACCTCGTTGCGCAGTCGCTTGTTGACCGTTGTCGCGCCCCAGCTGTTCGGCCTATCATCCATCGGCGGACGACTGTGGATGTTCGGTCTCGATGAGACTGAGACTTTGGTTGTGGAGATGCTTCGACGTCGAAATGATTCTGGAAGTGCTGTAGGCTGAAGTAGGTTGCGGGGAATGATGTGTCTGTTGTCGTCAAATGTTACGGTCGGGATTGGGATGTTGCTGCTCGCTAGAGATTGGCTAATGACCCTCCCGTGAGATGCCTTTCGGCCGCTTTTCTCCGCGTCCAAACGGTTTGTTGCCGCCAGCTCTTGCAATTTCTTCCGCTCTGCCGCGGCGCCATCGTCTTTCTTGGAAGTACTCTTACGGCGAGTCTGCTTTTGGAACGTGACGTTTAATACTCCAATGTATCTAATGTCATGTTAGTCAAAGGACGAGGACGCATAGGGAACATCGTTTCATATTTTAAGCCTCACAAAAGCCTTTGAAACCGGATCTCAACGTACCGAGGAAGAAAGGGCAGCAAGTCACGGTGATAACTCTCAATAGTCTCGTAAAATTCATTTTCCCTGTTGTTGAGCTGCTTACAAACGGCCCGGCGAGAGAAGCGCCACAAGGTGGTGTGGCCACCGACTTGGTGCTTATATGGGATGAGCTCGATGGCCTCAAGGGGCTCCGGAACGTGATGCTGGTGCTCATGGACATGCTCTTCGTACTGATTCACAGACTGGGGGAGCTTGGGAGGAACAATGGTTTTCACTTCTTCAGCCTCGATAGGAGGGCACTCTTCGAGTCTCTCAACGACAAGATCCCCGCGTCTCGAGGCAAGGCTCTCGCGAGATGAGAGACGAGAGAGGCCATAAGGGGGCTCATCCTTTTCCTGGATTTCAGGCTCAGGCTCATCGGCCTTGACAAGCCACGGATGTTGCTTAGTCTGGGAGAGGGTTCGCGAGCCGGAGGCACGGGCGGCGGCCCGCTCCTGGGGAGTCTCGCCTACAGGTACGCAAGATTCTCTCAGTTCCTGGTGGGGCAAGAAAACAGCAGATGAGATCTTCTCCTCGCCCGATTCGTCCGCATCTCCATCATCATGAGATCCAGCGACCTCGGTACTGGAGCTGTCACCTGACTCCCGTCGTGCATCCACCACTTTGGTATGGAGGTCGGCCTCGGCCTCGGTAGCTAGGATCGGCCCCACCTGTCCTGGCGTCCCCAAGGGCTTGGCATCGGTGGGATCAGCGGGTTGAGACCTGGGAATTTGTGCCGCCCACGACGACGGTTTTTCCTTGTCCTCTGCGGAGTTACTGCTAGCAAAAGTGAAGTAATCCTCGTCTGGTGACGTACTGAGCACGGGGGTTTCACCAGCGGTGAAGGAAGGTGTAGTCTGCGCATTAGAGGGTTGTAGGGGGGTTCGGTCTTCAGATCGAGATTGGATCGTGCTAGGTTGCCTCGCATCGGTCTGATCTTTTGCTTCTCGAGGCTTGGGCTCACTGACTTCTTCCGCAGTGGGCGTAAGTTTGTCTTTGGTCGCGTGCCTGGATTCCTTTCGGCGGACCTTGTCCTCGGCTGGAAGACCTTCTTTGAAGAAGCGGAGACTGTAACTTGACTTTCGACTTCTCGTGCTGGGTTCAACGCCAGCCATTGCCTCGGTGACCGACTTTTCGACCAAGCCATCCTCTCCGTCGCCTTCGCCGGAGCCGATGGACCAAATCTTCTCTCTCTTCTCGGGGGCCGTGTTAATCCAGTGTGGGGGGGTTGGTCGGTGCCTAACAATGGGTTTGCCTCCATCGTCCTGTCGCAGAGATGTGACGAGCGCGTTGTCGTCAAGACAGTCGGGTTTGTTTGTGGCCAGGCCAGTAAGCGGTGTCGTATGGGAGAGGGATCGGGGACTGTAAGGACTGTCAAGATCAATGTCGAGAGAGGTGGTAGGTCGGTTTCGAGGGACATCTAAGTCGTGGCGGGTGTCAATTACCATGTCTCGAAAGTTGGCGAGTGTTGAGTGGGTAAAGGAGGAGGGGACACTGGCGGCCTCTCGCGTGGCGAGGGTGGCCATGCTGGTTGTGGTGGTGGTGGTGGTGGTGAGGGCGGTAGAGGAACCCATGTCGATGGGTTGGGAAGCGGTTCTTGTTAGCGGCCTCGAGTCGCGGCATTGGGCGGGGACATCTTGAGGTAGAGAGTTGGTGAAGGGGGCGGCGATGTCGCGATCGGATGGTGGAGTGGGCGTAGAGGCGGTCGCGGCTGGTGTCGTGACAGTGGTGGGCGTCGGGGGATTCTGTCTCGTCGAGGGCCGGTCGCTAGGCAAGTGAGTTGTGGTGAGAGTAGACGAGGTGGAAGAGGGGGAAGATGTAGTTATAGAAGACGGGATGCCACGAGCTGAAGCCAGGGCCTGGGACAGCAGGGAAGGGCCAGACTGGCGCGGCAGGGAGCCGGCACCTCGGGGCTTTTTATTGTTGGCGTCGCCAGGATGGGCATCACCACGGGGGACATGCGTGGGCGCTGGGATCGGCGCGGGAACCGGCATGGGTATGGGCACGTTGTCGGTGGACGACAGGGGAGCGAGAGAGCCGGTGCAGGAGGAGGCTGAGGTTGGAGAGGGAGGAAGGGAGAGATGGGACAGCACGTTGGTAGGAGGATTGGCTGAAGGAGTTGTGGACGTTGCGGGAGCGGGAGCGGTGGTGGGAGGAGTGGTGACGGAGGTGGGAGTGTGAGTGTGAGTGGGAGTGGGCATGAGATTGGGGTTGGGATTGGCAGCAGCCGGGGTCCATGTGTTTTGCGACGCCTCGCCCCGGGGTGCTGGCAGTGGTTCCGGGGCAGGTTTTGGCAGTGGTGGTTGTGCCGCCGAGACTGCTGAGACTGCTGAGACTGCTGAGACTGCTGTGAGTGCGGCGTCTGGGGCAGCGTCTAGGGAATCATTATCGTCTGAGGCGGCTGGGCCTGGGGTTGCCACTGCCGCTGCCGCTGTCTGGCTGCTCGAGGACAGGCTCATTGGGACAACGGACGCGGCATTTTCGTACTCAGATGGCGGGCTGGACATGAGGCGAGCATTGGGCGTGCAAAGGCGCGACACACAGAGAGATGCGGACGAGAGGCGGACGACGAAGTGCGAGTGTGAGGGCGGGCGAGTGTTGCAAGAGTGAGAGATGTCGCCCGCGGATTGTGGGCGTGGGAGGAATGATTCGTACATGCGGTGGGCACTGCCGGCGGGGGCTATCTCACTAGGTCTCACTGTGTCCCTTGGTCCTTTGGTCCTGGAAGGTCCTGACGAGAAAATCGCCCGGGCGGCCTTTTGCCCCTCCACTTTTGTATTTTTGTGTTTTTTTCTTTTTTCTTCAAGGGAACTCGCTGCGGGAGGGAGTGCAGGCTGATCTCCACAGGGGAGTGCCACAGGGGAGTGCCACAGGGGAGTGCCACAGGGGAGTGCCACAGGGGAGTGCCACAGGGGAGTGCCACCAACTGGACCGCTGCAGTTCTGCCCGGGCACCAAGGAGGGCGCGCCTGGAGAAACTGGGGGAGTGTCCCCAAGGCGGGCAGGAACAGACAGCACCTCATCCTTACAGCATCCTTACAGCACATCACGGTCTAAGTCTCTTTTCCATTAGCTACTCAACAGCTCAATTGCTAGGTCGGCATTGTGCGAGCACTGTTTTTTTGCAGTAGTTAGTACAAATATCCGTCCAAGCAACTCTCAACTGAACTGAGCTGGAACTGGGCCCGGTTGGGTTGGATCCTCCGGCCCTCCGGGTGGAAGTGCTGGCCCGCGCTGCCGTGTTACTGCTTTGCGTCCCGCTGCCCGCTGCCCCCCGGGGGTCTCCCTTCTTCTTTTCCTTCTTCTTCTTCCAGGGGTGTGTTTTGCTAGAAGCCCTCCAGCCGGTCCTAGCCCGGAATGGATAACTAGTTAACCTAGGAGCCAGCCTGACAGGGTGCGCATTGAAGAGACTTTAGGGAGGGCGGCCGTCAGTGGGAGCGGAGCACCAGACCACAGGGGCGCTTCGTGGGGTTCTAGTGGCTCCCGGTGCGTCAGTGAACGCAAGTAGGAGCCCTGTGCTTCCTAATTCCCATGGATTGGCAACCAGGGCAGGGGGGGTTAGGTCGGATTCCAAGCCGCTGGGTGCTGTCCGCTCCGGCGAATTAGGTATCTTGGTAAATAAGCCCCACTTGAACGGTCGGCGGTCAACCTCGGAGCCCGGCTCCCCCCCCCACCACGTGTCCGCGTTTCTGGATATCCCGTCTTTGTTATCTCGTTCTTGAAACGGAGGCAAGGAGATATGGCACTTCTAAAACCTCCACTCAGGCATTCCGGTGTGAGAATTGGGCATAGTTGATAAAGGTAGTGAATTCGATGACAAGCCGGCATCGCATTTGCAGGGGTGTGTATAGTAGATGTACCGGTATCGTGCCAAGTACGAAGTACAGGAAGCATCGAGTCTTGCAAGGGACAAACAGGTTTAGCTAATGACACGAACAAAACACATGACCTAAGGGTTAATATATATGGTATGATATAAAATTATTGAGGTAATCAGGTTTTGGTATGTAATTTACATACTTAGTTCTAGATATCTATACCTATGGTCCACGCCATTCGCAAATACCCTTCATGTCTCTGGTGTAGCAACACTCCAAGAATTAAGCAGGGGAGGTCTAATCTAGGTTGGGGCTTGCCTCATGCTAGAAATGCAGGAGCGTATCCGTACGTACGAATGCCGGTACATCAGTGATCAGTCAGTCGGTTTGTTCGTCTTGTCAGTCGTCGTCGCCGTCTGGCACCTCCACTCCTCCACTCCTCCACTCCTCCACTCCTCCACCCCAACCATCTGCCGCCCAAGCCCCCCGCCCACAGCATTCGTACGGGACCGGTCGACAACACCATCTCATCTGGAATCGCATCAGTTCATCCCGTTCGATCCATATCCGTTCGTCTGCCCGTAATCAGTGAACAAAATGCCAGCGCATGCACGCATCAGTCCATGGGCTGCCGTGTCTTCCGCCACCAGCAGTTTGGCATCTCTGCATTGGTTTATAGTCGAGCAAGCGCAGGCAAATGCTGCGTTGTCTGGTTTCCATTGTGTGTTGTGTCAGGGTGCATCAAAGCGTGTGCTCACAGTGTCCCATCGATGCAGTCCCGCTCTCAGACGCTCCGCAGCCACATCCACCACATCCACCACATCCACATCGGCAGCAAGCGTCAGATCCCCCATGCATGACCTTATCATGAAGTCAACCAGTCGTCCTCTCAGAGCCACCCGTCCGCCATCGGCTTTGGGCCCCCGACCCGCTGCGCTGCGTCGCCAGCGCCTTCTTGTCAACAATCTGTCAGTCAGCGATGGAGCGATGGAGCGATGGAGTGCAACTGTCGTGAGGCCCTTCCCACAAGATGCTTGCTGCTCTCCCTGGTCTAGGCTCTGGGCATCAGCCATTAGGTTGCACTGAGGCCGCCAGACCCGCTGCCCAAACAATAACAGGGAGCCTCCCTTCTCCTTCCCTTGCCCTACTACTCATATCTTACCTTACCCTTGCCCTGCCTCAGCGCCATCGTGATTCGGGCTTGTGATTCTTGTCATGAGGCCAAGCAAAGTGCAACGGGTGGCAAGGAGTCAGAACGGTGGCCATCTTTTCTGTTATCAATTGGCCACGCTGATTGGCTGATGAGCATTTTCCGACTTCCGCCCACCCAACAGAATACTGCCACAGTTGCATTTCCCCAACCGCCAACTAATAATTATTTAGACTACCGACCTGACATCACAAACATGGCGCATGACAGTCGCGGCTCCCGCACACTGACATCAAGTGAGACTGGGTGGGTGGCTTGGGTTTCAGGCTCCATCCTGCCTGCATCCGCTTTCCAGGTTTGAATGCCCAGCTAATCCTGTTTAGGCTTCTCCCTTTACACCATTCAAAGGTGATGCATTTGACGGACCACTTCTCGCCTCATCCTCGACCGTCTCCCGTTATCGCACGGTCCCCACTGGGCTCTCCAGCTGCTTCACCAGCTTTATGCGCAATCCCAGACGGTGTAGTAATTAGTTCTAGTGCAGGGCTATCGCACCAACCGTTTGGAACCGGGGCTTAGATGGATTGTCATGTGATGGCCAAAATGCGGGAAAAGTCATGACATCGTGATCGTCACCTGTTCAGACTCGGATTTTGAGTTGTGCGGAGCTGGTCGTCTCTCTCCACATCGAGGGATCGCTTGGCAGCCCACTCACCCGGAGGCTCCCTCCGTCCTTGCCTCCTTCTCCAAGATCCGCCTCCCGGGGACGTTGGGGAAACCCGCATGAACCGGATTGGTTCCAGCCTCAACCGTCTCAGTCCTCGACACTAACACGCGCATTCACACACACACACGCACACACACACACACACACACACACACACACACACACAAAACGACAGTAGGATGGATACCATCGACCGGCTATTGGGCCGTATCGGACTCTCGTTGAATGCCCTGGTACATCTTTCGTCGCTGACCGAGTTTTCGGCTGTTGACCCTCCCGTTTGTCATGTCAGTCGATACGGATATCGAAATATCTCTCATTCTCGAATGGCTTTTCAGCTTCACCTCAGTACTCAATATGGAACTTGCCGTCATTAGGTCCTGATATCAGCACTTGTCCGACCGCAATTTCTCACCATCTAGCATCTCACCATCTAGCATCTCACCAGCCGCACTCAGGAAATATTCGTACAGTATCCCAACGCTACGATAGTGCTACCATAAGGATTCTGGTTTGATGAGATATGCTTTCTTTTCCATCTGCACCTTCAACCCACAACTAGACCCAAGCCGCCTCAGGGGTGTGTCGTTAATCGGACGCCGTGGAATCCATCTTTTAAAAGATACGCCAGGCATACTCTAAGCAAAGCCGCAAAACAGAGTCGCAGCGAGCAAACCCCCAGGACGCATCATGTTCAGCCAAATCCGCCCATCATGCTATCGACCCGCGCTGCAAGATTGACCTGTGGTTGCAGCTGCATTTGCTTGCATCTGCTTCGATAGATAGCACCAACTGTTATTCAGCTCATTTTCCTACATCTTCAGAGGGGTATAATTGGTTCTCGGGCTACTTATCCACAACACTTAAGTTATCCCTTGACATTGTTCCCAAGTATCTACCTCGACTACCCTACACCCACCCTGGTAGTTGAGAGAATCATCCTCTGCAGCTTGTGCGGCCCGGCCAAAACGTATTACAATTCTTCCAGCCTTCCGTTTTCATTGTTCCGCGGCGGCTGATCGGATAAGGCGGGTAGATGCTCCCATTTGACGCAAACACAAGGCGGTTGACAAGCACACGCGGCACAGCCCGCAGCCTCCTCTCAAGCTAAAACGAACACCAACACCAACAAGACTAATAAGACCTGACTTCCACTTGTCTGCCGCTGGCAAATCACCTCCAATCCTAGGACTCCAAGGCCTAACAACGCCCTGAGCCGTCTGAATCCTTGGCTGGATCATCCAATCCAAGCAGCTTCTTTGCTATCCCGACCTTTAGCGAGACACTGTCTCTGGTCTTAGGCATGCTCTGACGGCACTGGCTTGGAGATGTGCATCGCCCACCGAGCCGCAACGGCCAATCGCGGTCCGCCCACGAGCAACGTGCCTCCCATCCAGCGATGTGAGCTGCCAACCTGCAAACTTGACCCCTGCCGAGTTTAATGTCCTCGCGACTGAAATCAAACATGAAGCTGAGTCGAGCTCAGTGTCTCAAGTGAGACATCGAGATGATTGAGCCGGCCCGCCGGTCGGATCCAGGGGGATCAATGCGAGCACTCCTCAACAACAGGCGGTTCTGTGCTGGATGTTGTAGATTCAGAGCTAGGACCTGCCGCCGCGGACGAAGAGTCCTGGGCTAGCACGAACTAGATGTGTCAAGAGATCTGTGACCTAGATCTCTCTTCTCTCACCTGCGGCCAAGCTTCTTAGACCCGAGCTATGTCTGACCAAGATCCATCCATCTCCATCGGTCTCCATCTAACCGGACATCTGGATTTGCCCTCCCGGACGAGAGGGAAACACATGTGCCTTCTCCAGGGACTTCAATGTCGTCTGACTCTGCGGTAAATGAATTGGATGGTTACGGTGAACCAGGTCGTCTTGCAGCAGCCATCCCAGTCCAGCCCAGCACCAGCATCAGACCGAGACGAAGCTCGCAGCACGCCGCTGCAACAAACACTGCTACCAGATATTACGTGGACCGGCCGAGCTCTCCGCCTCAGCGCAGGCATGCCGTCCCGGGACCGGACAGGATAAAGACGGTCCCGCTCTTCACTCCGCCGGCTTCTCCCCCGAGCTATCCATCCAGATGCTCCTGGTCTGATACTCCTGGTCAGATCGCCCTAGGCATCTATGAAACCTCCCGCGCACTCGTCATGGCCCCCTTGCTTCTGAAAGCTTGTTGTCTCTGGGAATTACGGATCCTCTGCTGACAACATGAACGACGCCGCCTCTCTGACCATCCAGCCCTCACTGCAACCCGCCATCAAAAACCTGCCCTTGTAACCCCATCATCCACAGACGTCCCTCCTCGCGGCCATGTGCTCCCGGGATGCAGGATGCGGGCTCTACAGCCCTGCCGTTAGTGCCACCTCACCGCAGATCAAGGGAGGGGAGGGGGTGCGGGTATGTCTTTCCGTGCAAAAGCAATAAGGGGAAGCGGTCCAGTGATATCCAGCGCGGAATTCTGCCAGAAAACGTAGTTGGCGAGGTCTTCTCGCTGCTGGCGAATCAGCTGTGGCCTCGTAGACTCATGGGCGACGGCTGAGGGGCGGACAGATGAGGCCCGCGAAGACGGCCATGAGGGCTGCGCCGTCGGCGTGGTTGGCCCCTGAGTATCCAAGAACGAGGCGGATGCACTAGATCTTGCTTTTGGTGTTAGACAAAGGGGTAGTACACGTGTTGAAAAGCAGGTTCTTTGACATTTCGCATCCGTGACCCAGAGCAACGATTTTAGTTCAAGTCCAATGACATAATACAAAGGTATCTTTACTACAAACGTCGAGCCATCCTATTGGCTGCCATGCCTGTTGCAGTTGTGTAGTGCAAGTTCTCTACCTCCTGAACTCCTGACAAGTTTCCTGGGGCGCATACCATGTATCTTATAATCACAAGCCAAACCGACCTCTTGCTCGGTGTCCGCGGGTATCGTTACAAAATGGCTGCAAACAAAAACAAAAATTGAGCGACTTCAAAGGCCCCATCACCAAGGGCTTTGCGTGAGCTGGGGTGTCTGTATGCTGGCAGTCCTTCGGGCTTGGTCCAGCTCTAAATCCACGTCCCATGCGTTCAGATAACCTCCCATCTCGCGAATGACGTCCTCTACAATGTCCAGAGGTTCTTGCGATTCCTCGATGTTTTCAGGTTCGCGATGACTTTCAGCATTGTTCTCGTTCCGCTCCCCGTTGTCTGACTTCCGGAATTGATCGGCAGAGACAAATGTCTCCGCCATGGCCTGGGCCTCTGGGCTGCCAAGCGTGCGTTGTGATGCTGTGGGCAAGATGCGTTGCCGTAAGCCTTTCGTTCGGTTCGCAACAGCTGTGAAATGCTCGTGAAACTTGGCATCTTCTGATGTTGGCAGCTCCGCAATGGGGGTTGTCGGTGGTGGCGAGACTTGTCTCCCCCTAGCCTCCAATGGCGGCGGCATAGCAACACTCGTGGTTGAGCTTGATACCTCATGCGGCAGAGGCGCCCAAGACACACGACGCTGTGAAAATTCGACGTTCCAAGGGTTCCTAGTAGCTGATGCGAGGATACCCTGCGTGCTGGGAAGCCGGGACCCCGAGTCTCGCCACGCGGCGCGCAGCGACTTGCGAGACCGACGTTCCGGAGATGGCGACATGAACGAAGCGAATGATTTGACGGAGAACTGGGGTTCTGGTGTTGATGGGCGTGGCGCCATGGCCGGTGTGATAGCCGATGTAATGGGTGTGGCGGCGTGGTTCTGCATCTGGCTCGAAGTAGACGACGTCGTGACGAGTGGGTGTAACGCTGACAGTTGGGCTACATTGTTGACATTCGGCGTGCCATCTTGAGTCGCAATTGGTTCTTGAGTATGATCGGCTACCTGAGTAGTTGCAATAGCTGATACTTCTGTTGTAGATGCGTCGTCCATCATTTGTGGAGTGCTAATGCCTCGAGAATTGTCCTGAGAGAAGACATTTTCAGCTAGCTTGGCGAATTGGGAGAGTTTGTTTTCAGCCCAGGGACTTTGCTGTGAGACGGGAAGTGGTTCTGTGTCTGGATCCGCCTCATCCACCTCTATTGTATTGCCGAGTTTTAGAACCGTCTGGCCGTGTTCTGATGGCTGGGATGGTATTGAAGGGACCTGGCTTTCGGGCACCGAGGTGTCGATAGACTGACTCTGAGTAAGTTCGTCGAGTTTCTCCTTTAGAGTCGAATTCTCCTGTGGACACTCCTCTAAGGCAGCATCAAAGTGAGAGGACTCGTGAATTTCGTGATCCGGCGTCAACGCAGGAGAGGACGAGTGAGCCAGTCTTGCCCAAAAGGTCTTGGGGACAAACCGCTTAACTGAGTCCTTCAGAAGATGCAAAGGCGCAGACTTGCAAAGATCAACCCGGGGTTCAGGAGCTGGATTGGATGCATCTAAGACTTGTGACGAGCTGTTATCTGTGCCGTCGTTCTCTGATTCGTCTCCTGATTCCTCAGAAGCATCCTCTTCTGTTGCACCGTCTTCAGAAACCGATCGCTCTTTAGTGTTTGCCCCGTGGATTTCGGATGTCTGTTCGTCGTTCGATATATCCTGCGGGACTGTGGGTTCGTTTAATTCCATCACGGCTACCTCAATGGTATCCCCAGACTCAGATGATCCATCACTGGCTGTCTCTGAACCACTCGATGTGTCTGAAGCGCTCTCCATCTGGACATCAGCCTCATTTTGAAGACCAACGTTAAACCCAGCAAAGTCCCCGCTGGCCAAGGATGACAGCTCACTAGACACTGTGTTGCTGTCAACCTGCATGTTCCCACTTTCTGGGGCGGCGGGCATGGGGACAAGTTTTGAGCTTGAGACTTTGGATTCAACAGTGTCGTCCTCCGCGATACGCAGTAGCTCTACTTCTTCGTCGTCCATGGAAGACAGGCCAGACCACGACTCTGTATCGTCAAGCCCACAAGCCTCTACAGAAGGCGTATGAGTCTGATCGACTACGTCGACTTGGTCATCGTTGGAGTCCGTCGGCGCTGGCCGCATCCTGAAACAGAAGCTCTGGTCTCTCTGAGTTTCCAACTCTCTAGACTCGTCAACTAATTCATATCCTTTGGGGATTTCTTCACGAACTATCCTGGCTTGCTGAAGCGAGGATGTTGATCGACTCGGAGAATGCTTCTCAAGAACTCGCTGAATCAATTTGAGACGAGGCGATTTTCGAATTGAAGCTTGGGAAAACCGTTTCTGCGATATAGGCGATGATAGAGTCGCAGCAGCTTTGATGGAAGCGGCCTCATTTTTGGAAAGCATATCACCCGATTCCTTCAATACCCCTTTGAGGGCACATTTTTTCGGGCTTCGCTTGGGTGACATGCGTTTGGCTGGTGATTGTAGTCGAGCAGGTGCGCTGGTGAACGAAACAGTTATTGAATCAACAACTTCTTTGTCATTGTGGGTATTTGCTGCATCCTGTTCAAAAGTTTGGCCCGTATGAATGCGCATAAAACTCTTGGCAGTATTGACGGAGGAAGGTAGTCGGTCAGGAACACTGGTGAAGGAGATGCTGCGTCCAAGATATCCGCCAGAATGGTCTTGGCGAGACGCCCCTGATATTCGCGGAATTGGGGAGTCGATAGACCCAGATTCCATGAGCTCTGTCCGCCTCCGTTTGGTTGCCACCTTCCGCAACCATTCAGATCCTTTTGCTTTCCTCTTCCCCCCTGAATTGTTTTCTTTGGGCGTGGAGGCCCAAAACTGATCCTTCGCAACTGGTTGCACCGTGGTCCGCCATTTCTGAACCATCTCCAGCTCCGCATCCTCTAGATATGGGTGTTCCTCTGCAACAGGGGCCTGCTTAAGGCTTTCAGGACTTGGGAGATGGCACTCCATGCTGTCGTGAGGCCCAACCTGAATTGTTTCTGGGATCGACATATTTCGTTGACGATTCGGTTGCTTGGAAAGCTTCTCGGGGGATGATCTGGTGCCTTGGAATGCTTTAGCCGTACGGTGCTTCGACTGCCAGGGGTTGGTCCATCCTGAACTCTTGTCGAAGGGGCCCTTCAAAGTTGCCGTGAGCAGGAGCGGCGTACATCCGTCGAGGAAGCGTTGGCCTGCAGCTTCGTATCGGAGTCGTCGAGAGGTCGGGTCGTCATAGTCTTCGTCATCGGATCCTTCGTAGAACACACCTTCCGGCGCGCAGGTTGCTTCGCAGTAGATAGTATCCTCCTCCCAGGACGGCTCCAACTGGTCCACCTTTCGATCGGCGTACTGCATTCTGACACCGCCTGCTCATGAGTTTCTGGGTTAAAGGTTCAACAACGACACAAGAGCCATGAGAGACGACGGAGACTAGAAACAGAGCGTTGCGGGCGGGTGAGGATATTTTCAGCCCGCATCTGATATCGTCACTTGTGTACCTGAACCAGGGGTTCGAGGCCTAAGTTGAAATTCACGCCGTCTCCATGGGTGACGCGCCCCGCGCTTCTCACGTGAGAGCGCGTATAGTGGTTGTGTGCAAAGCACCCAAACGGCGTGAACAATGGCAAATGATGATGATTTGCAGTGAAAACAGTGAATAGCGTTCTTGAGTCGTTTGAAAAACCGCAAACATCTCTTTGAGCACTTCAAACGAGTCCGTTTGCATCATAGGGAATGCCATTGGGAACTGAGGAGGATAAACGTGACTAAGCACGTGACGCTCCGAAATCCCACCATGTTGACACGGCAACGGCGCTTTCCCCAGTCGCTTATCCCTGGCCTTGTTTATTCCGGCGTCCAAACTCAAGGATACGCGCAACAATGGGTCGCGCCTCACAACCTCCCAGATGCTTCCCCAAAGTGATTTTGCGCTCAGCCTTCATGTCTAATCTTTGAATTCCTACAACTTCCTCTAGTCTTAGCGCATCTTCACCCATTCATCGACTGACCGCGCTGACCTAACGAACCACCCAACGCGACGATCAACACGACCACCATTTCCGCGACCCCGCACAAACGATAGCATTTGGACCGTTTGTATGGAGTTGGAATAACTGTCTTCTGTAAGAGTTTCCTTATCCAGGTGCCGCAATGGAGCACGCCTGGTTGGACTCCCTGTCGGAGGACTGGGTCTCCCAGCCTGGATCAGACGCTTCCGCCGCGCAGCTCCCACCTTTTAAGGACGACGACGCGAGTACCAAACCAAGATCAACCCCGAGCCGGATACCACGTAGGACGTTTGGCCCACGGTCTCAATTATCAGGTCCGCATGACACTAGTATCAATGCCCTGAGCGAGCGCAGCACAAACGACATGAACATCTCGAGTAAACGACTGTCATCCAAGTTGTCTCAGGAATCAAAACTCCCACGTGGAGCAAACGGCAGTAGATCTGTCTCCGCATCCACCAGTGCATCTGTCGTTCACAACACGATCCAGTACAAGTCTTCACCAGGAAAGAGCAAGGTTGAAACCCCGGAATGGAAGCGACGGCTGGTGTATGGGGGGGTCCAATACGGAGAACAACGCGACCTGTTCTGCTCTGCTGCGGATGGTCTCCAAGACATGTTTAAGCCTCCATCCCCGAACAACGATGAGGAGCAACACGAGACGACTATGCCCTCGAGCCCGCCGTCATATCCCCAGCGCATCGCCAGTGGTGATCTTCACCAAGGCCTTGAGGGTCTTGACCTAGACGAGCTCGAGGACGATGAGCCACTATACCCTAACGAAGTGACGCCTAGTCCAAGCCCAAGGAGAACGAAGAGGGAAATTCAATACAGACTTAGCATCGATACTTCCGTGTTTTCAAGTCAAGCAAGCGGAGCAGAGGATGCAACTCCTTCGCGCCTACCTGAGATCTACCGAGATGACAGCTGCTTGAGTGCGCCCAGTGATGAAGACGTCGAACTCCGCAAAACAAGTGGCCAGAGCGTCATCCGCAACGAGGATTTCAGTCCTATTCTTATTGGGAAACAAAGTGACCAAAACGGCAAAATGGACTTTGCGCCAATCGAGCTGCCTGCGGACCAGTTGAAGCTGAAGCTTGAGGCGCTGCGGATCAACCAAGTACTTCTCGACCCCCGAGTTGACCCTCGAGCGGCCTTTGACGGACCGAGCCAGAACGAACCCATCAACCTGGAGAACAGCGAGGATTATGCCCGGGCTGGAGGATACATCAACCTGCAGAGGGGAGGACGATCAGAAGAAGGGTCATTTCGCTATCGGGACCTTAGCCCTTGTTTAGGAGTCGACACCTCTGAGATGCTCCCCGAGGAGTCGTTACAAGCCAGCACACCAAAGCAATTCCCTTCGCTAAGGACGATCACCAACCCCTACCTAAACGACCAATTCACTTTAAGTCCTTCATTGCCTCGAGCTCCATTCCCTAGCCCCGATAAAAGGGAAATATCCGCCGGGCGAGGCGCACCGTCAAGTGGAAGCCCTCTGAAGCTCTTTGGACCATACGATACTTTTACTAATCAGACACTACTTCGTCGAATCAGTCAATTCGAGGAAACAATGTCTGGTACCACATCTCGACAATCCCTGGGCTCAGTTGTCCATCACGACAGCTCACCTACGCCAGATACCCAGGTGCACATGTCTGCTCCATCTAGCCCCCGCGGGCTTGACCGATCTCCTGTTTTGAGATCAGTCAGCCAATTCGGCGGCCCTGACCTGGAAGGATTCGAGTTCAGTGGCGATATTTCATACGCGTCGCAGGGCGACTTCTCAACTTCCGATAAGGAGAATACCCCGCCGAAGCCAGTCGCTTCTCATCCTACTGAACCCGTCTTCGAACGGCCAATACGCGAAGCATCTCTTGATGAAGAGCCGGAGTTACTCGTTCGCAGGAGGCGGAACAAGTCGTTGTCGTCATCTACAAGCAAGCACACTAGAACCTTCTCCAGTTCCAGCCAAATTCGCAAGTCTCTTAACCCAGCAAAAGGAGCACCAGACCTGCATGTCGCGCTGCTACGCGATGGTTCCGAAGGCAAGAGGCCCAGGACTTCCCCGTCTAAAGATCCCACACCCAAGCGTCGGCGAACGCTCCACCGTTCAGATATCGCCTTTGGCCGTGAGGATCTTTTTTCTGGGGTGGATTCTGCACATCGAGAGATGCAATCAGTCATGGGAAAAAAACGAAAGGATGCCCGACCCGGTACCTTCCGCCTGGCGAACCCGAGCGTCCTAGCGATGAGATCTATTTTACGTCCCCGCAGCCCAACCCTTAGTAGGGGATCATCTCGAAATCACTCGCGACATTCCTCTGTGGACCCGGAGAGTAAGGGGATGAGCGATCTGCCGGGGAAGTCGCCGATTCGGAAGCTGCAGGATGAGAGCATCGCACAGTCAAGCGGTTCCCCAAGCGAAATAGACCGAAAACCGTCTATCAGAACCCAAGACTTCGTTGACCAAGCCGCACAAATCATGGCGATGATCCGAAACCAGGTGAGAGCACCTGGACTGTCGAGTGTGGAAGAGTCAGAGGCCGAACACGGCGAAGCCAGCCCTGATTTCGACGACGACGACTCATACCAGGAATCGACTAAAGAACCACTATCTCGACCACCTAGCCGTGAAGGCCGGCCCATGCCGAGGCTCCCCGTTCGACAAGAAGATCCCGAGCTTATCAACAGGTTGAAAAAGTACCAGGAGCTGAGCGACATGGGCGATATCATCTCCTCATCCATGCGGTCTATGGGTCTGGCAAAGGATGCGATCCGCGTAGCCCAGGAGGTTGAGCGACAAATCGTCGAGAATGCTCGCGGCCGATCCGATATTCCTTACACGACAGACGATGAAGTGATCAGCGATCCACCCAACATCCGGCTTTCGATAAACCCTGCTCACGATATTCCTGGTAGCCCTGCTCGAGACTTCCCTTCCCACTCCTCAGGAGGCTCCACCAACAGGACGTTCCCTACTGGCTCTTCTCGAGGTTCCGACTCCAGGAAAATCATTATGCCCGAGAGTGTGTCGCATCTCATCCCGGATCGAGTCGGTGGCATGTACTTGGACAAACGGAATAACATCTGGATCAAGAAGAAAGAAACGCCTCCTCGGCGGACAATCAATATTCTCCCCTCAGAGGACAGCGAAGATGACCCGTTCGCCAGTATCCCCGACTTATCTGTCGATCTGACCAGAGAGATGCAGAACCTCGTGCTACCTACGTCCAAGAAGGCCAACACGGGCGACAAGACCAACCACATGACCCTCCCGGCCAGTCCCTCTCCGTCACCTCGGCCCCCGTCCAGAGGTTACGTGACCCTGTCTCCAAATGAACACCTGAGCCCAGATGTAGCATCTCTGGCCCGAGAGGAGTTTGAAAAGTTAGACGCTCGCGCAATGGGAGGCTCTGAGATAGACCCTGACGAATCAGCCGAGCGGGACGAGAGTATGCAAGAGGATATGGCTAGTAGCCCTCCTTCGACTACTAAGAGGCGTAACCTTACCATTTCGTTCTCATCGCCAGTGGCATCTATCATCCAGGATGTTCTTGCCGAGGATTTGGATAGTCTTGAGGACGACCCAGAGATGCCAGATGAGGACGTATCTGTCAACCCCACACCGCAGAAATATTCAGTGCTGTCGGTGGGCAAGTCCGCCATGAAGAACGCTGGCCAGGGGTCGATTCGAAGCACCCGGGTTGCTTCACGGCACATTGCCCAAAACGCACCAGAATTCGTTCCTAGGCCGGTGTCGCGGATCGACGAACAAGACGAAGAAAGTACCATCGAGATCCCAACCGAAGACCAACGTCAGGTCAGCATCATTGGAGACACGAGCGTCATCAGCCACAAGACGCCGGATGGTCGTCGGGCCAGCTTGAGCTTCCTCGTTGGGCATACACCTTGCAACAACTTTTTGTCTGTTCGCGCAGACGAGAGCGCGGCCATTGGCCAGAATGTCGGAAAGCTCTCGCTGAGCCCACTGTCTGAGTTTACACTTAACAACTCGGACCAGTCATTTGGGTTCGAGGTTAGCTACGTCATGGGCCGCCGCCACATTGCAACGGGCGATGGCGCTAAGAAGGTCATGTCCATGACGATACGAGACCTTGTGGACAAACTTAGTGAGGTTGAGCCCTTTGAGCCATACTGGGAGGATATTACAGAGTTGGACCTTCACGAGAAGCGACTGGGCAGCCTGCACATGCTGAATGAGTTCTGTGGCAAACTGGTGACTCTTGACGCCTCTCAGAATGCCCTGGGCCACCTTGACGGTGTGCCCTCTAGTGTGCGGCAACTCAAGGTGTCGCAGAATATGTTGACAGAGCTGACATCGTGGGATCACTTGATGAACCTGCAGTACGTGGACATTTCCGGCAACGAGGTTAAGAGTCTGTCGGCACTGAAGGGTCTGGTGCATCTACGAAGCGTCAAGGCGGACAACAACCAGCTGGCGAGCCTCGATGGACTGGATGCACACGACGGACTACTATCACTACGCGCGCGAAACAACCTCATTGAGGAAGTGGACTTTGCAAGTATCAAAATGGAGCGCTTGACGGAACTTGACTTGATTGGCAACCAAATCACGTCGGTTCGCAACCTAGAACTGGTACCAGAATTGGCGCGGCTGAAGCTGGGGAAGAATCGGTTGGCGAGCTTTACAGTCGAGTCTAGCATCAAGGGGTTGCGAGAGCTGGATCTTAGCGACAACGAACTTGTCTGCTTGGACGTCAAAAACCTTCCAAACATACACTCGCTTCACGCGGACCGCAACTGCATTATCGAGTTGACCGGGTTCAACCACGCCCGCCGCCTAGACAGCCTCTCATTGCGGGAGCAGCGAGGCGACCAGCCGCTCGACCTTGGATTCCTCTCAGCGGCCTACGAGGTTCGCAAACTGTTCCTCTCTGGCAACTACTTAGGCGCTTTCGAGCCCACGGTGGACTTCCTCAACCTACAACTCCTCGAATTGGCAAACTGCGGCATCCAGTCGCTACCCGACAACCTGGGCCAGCTGATGCCAAATCTGCGGACTTTAAATCTCAACTTCAACGCAGTCTCGGATCTGGCACCGCTCCGTTTCATCCCACGGATGAAAAGGTTGTTGGTTGCAGGCAACCGACTTGCAGATTCGACAACGGTGACGGAGCTGCTCTTGGAGTTCCCACACTTGACGCAGCTGGATCTGCGAGACAATCCAGTGACGATTGGGTTCTACCCATCGGTGCAGGTGCTAGTTTCGACGGACCGCGCGATATTCGTCGACCCGTTCATGCTCCCGGACGGAGACGTGGGGCGGGACGAAATGTATGCAAGCCGGCTCGATGAGACGACGAGGCTACGACGACGATTGTACCAAATTGCGTTCGCTGCAAGCTGCAAGCGCCTACGCAAGCTCGACGGACTGCCTATCCGGCGAGAGACGGTTCTGTTGAAGGATGACCTCTACCAGACGCTAGTCGCGGATGGTCTTTTGCCTGACGACACGTTGGTGGGAGACGGGTCGTCGCCACAGAAAGATGTGACGGTAGATGTGACGGTGGAGCACGACCTTACGTATCCAACAGAGTCTTTGAGGAGCAGCCGTTGGAACGCCGAGGACAGCTTTGCTTGAAGCGGAATGGGAGATGTACGATGCTAAAATGATACGAAGGGGTATTAATGACCTGTCCTGAGTAATGCATGATTTGGCGTTTAGGAATGTTCAATAGGATGATGGGCCGAAGACCAAAGGGGCTGGCTCGGTAGGACACATTACGATGGACGGTGTTGGAAGGAATTGTTTAATTATGCATGCCTGGGGTGTATAGATACAGGATATGAGAATTCAGAGCAAGATAATCGTGTTGGATCAAGCGGCATGAGTTCGAATGGCGTTTGCTGAGATGATGCTGTGCTGACGGTTGCGGGAGATGAGCCATGTGGGATCAAGGGTACCTGGGCGAAGGGCCCAGACCAGCTGCGGATTGAAGTCACTTATTAGAGAGTCCGTCAATGCAACAACCCCCCGCTCATGTCTCGCATCTACGTCAGATATATCACAATCTCGGCTCAGAGAAGGGCAAAAAGTGTTGCATGACCTAACAGAAGGTTGTGGCGCGTATGGCAAATTTTTCTTTAGCTCATTCATTTCTTCTTTGAAAGAGAGAAAAATTTTGCCCCGTGCAGCCGGTCCAAGGCGAGACAAAACAAAAAGAAAGCAAAACACCGGGGGGAGCCGAGTTGCTGGAATTCATTCGTGATGAGCCGCTGAACCGGAGAGTCGGGTTCGCCCGCTGGAAGGGCCTGGCGTGGGAGATGGCGGGCGGCACTACTCCGTACAGGGGACAGGCCTGTGGGAGAGCAGCCCGAAGTGCAGGGGGTCGGTCATCGTAATCTGGGTAAGGTTGGGCACCGTTCTAGGGCATGCGAAGTACACCACAGGGGGCAGAGCGGGCGCTGGGACACCAACGAAAACGGTCCGGGATACTTCCATCGCATGGACATTGGACAATTTACTGATTCGGTAGTGACGGTGGATGAGGTGCGTGGGTGTCCGCGCTAATCGTGTGCCGAAGATTGAGGTGAACGTCCAGGACTCTACTGTAGGTGCTAATTAAGCTAGAACTATCCTAGGTAACTAGTTAGACTAGGTACCCAGCTTGCGTGCCAACCCAGTCACCCAGGGCAAACGCATACCAACCAGACGTCAGCCACACAACGTCCATGACGCTCTACTCTTCATGTCGAATTCACCCTTCGCCTCGCACAACGAACCGTGGCAGCAACACGGCAAAACAAAACAAAACAAAAATCAAGGCCCGCGACAATAGGCAGAGAGCGAAGCCACCGCAAGCTTCACTCACTTGTTCTCCTTTTTGCTGACTAGAAGCCGGCTTGCAAACCTGCTGTAACTGTTGCCATCTTCCATCTTCCCCGTCAACCGCCGATTCCCGATTCGCACGCGCGCGCATGCCCCTCGCCTGAAGCTCCCTCTCGTTCGCCCTTGCTGGTGCGGTGCTGCTTCGTTTGCCCTCTCCCTTAACCTTTAACCCTGGACCTCGACTCTCGCGCAAACATTTCGTCTTCAACCTCAACCCAGCAACAACCGCATCTTCACAATCACCACCTCCGGCTTATCCCAACCCATCATCCATCACGGCTTCGGCTCTCTCCGTGGGCCATGGCAACGGCGACGGCCGGAGACGCGGCCGATCCGTCTTTGCCCCTCCAGCGCTCCGTCTCCCAGCACAGCACCACGTCTCTCCGCTCATACCACAGTGGCCGTAGTGCAAGAAGCACCACCCTGCGAGGCCCTCGCGGTCGCAAACGCCTCAGCCAACCCAGCAGCTCCTCCAGTAGTGTTGCTGCGAGCGATAAGTCGCTGACTAGCTTCCCCAGCTTCTCCCCCGAGAGCCCTGGCGGCGACCGCTTCGACGATCCCACCTGGTCCAAGGTGATATCTCGTCCGCCTACCGACAAGATCGTTGATCGCTCCGTCTCTCGGGTCGGTCGCGGCTCCATCGTCGACAGCTTGACCGGCCAGTCCAGCGCCCGCAGCGCCTTGTTCGAGGATGCCCCGTTGATGCACAAGGTCCCCGGTGCGCTTCACCAGGCCGATGATGAACACATTCAGCGATTGATCTCGCGGCAGGGCGCCGTTAGCCTCGTGAGACAGATCTCGGAGGACTTGGCCCATCGAGATGCTCAGATTTCCACCATGCGACGACGCGCCGACGAGCGAGAGAGGGCTCTGCGAAAGATAATTCGAGAATGCGGCCTGTCCAATCTCGACCTGGAGACGCGCCTGCGCACCGTCGAGGCTGAGCTACGCACCAACGGAAAGACCCTACAGAAGGATGACTCTGGTCTCAGCGACCTCATGAGCGATGCGATGCAAGACACAGTGGTCGCCAACGCCTACGGCCAGACGAACCGCTCTACCATCCGCGCCAGCAGCCAATCCGTCAACACCAACACCAGCACCGACTCCGGAAAGGGCACTTTGAAGGGATGGAAGGACTATTTATGGGGCTCAGGCACTGCCAAGCGGGGAAGTAGGGCTGGCAGCGTTAACGGCGACGGCATCAACCCAGCTACCGTCATTCGATCGCACTCGAGTATGGATCGACGACCAACCCTGCAAGACGACCTCTTCAACCCGCCCGATCCTGTCTCGGCCAGGAGCTCAAGCCGAGCCTCTAGCATCCAGTCTGGAGCCACCAACGAGCGCAAGGCATCTACTTCGCTGGCTAGCATGGCCTTGCGCTTGGTTGCCGGCGGGGCCATGAGCACTCGTGAAGCTGAGCCTAGGGGCCGAGCTGTGAGCACTTCCACCCGAGCGGACTCTCTGAGAGCGCCATCTACGACAGGGCGGCGCAAGATGCAGCCCCGATCCGTGTCCGTCGCCGGTGGCCCTAAAGCACTAATGGCAATGCGCCGATCGACCCCCGCGCCCTCCGAACGGGGGATGCCAAGAGCGCAGGCGCAAGAAGCTTGGGATACCATGAGAGGAAGCCCGCCGAACAACCTGGGTTCGCGCCAGGAGAGCTACGGTCCTGTCGAGATGGATGCCATTCTACCACCGGAGACACAGCCGCCTACATTGACGCACATCTACAACAACTTCCCCAATAGTGAGTACTTGACGGATCGCTTTGGCTTCATCTACGACCAGCGACGTAAGAAGCGACAGCGCGAGGCCGCGCAGATGGCTAGGCACATCCGTAAGGGAAGTCGCACTGAAATGCTTATGAACGGCCGCTCCGGTATCTCACCCAATTCGCTGGACGACGTCCCAAGCCCTAAAGGTAGCTCATCGAGTGATGGGCGCCCGGAGAGCCCGAGCAGCCTCGGTGAGCGGGGAGTCGAGGAGGGCAAGCCGAAGAGATGGCAGGATTACTTGAAGATTGCCACGTTTCCTACCGAGCTGCTGAGCCACACCCCCAGCATCGTTGCTCCATCACTGGAGGTGATGGAAGGAGAGGCGTCGGAAGCAGAACCGGTTAAACCCGCCATCGTGTCGACTAACTCTGGCCTCGTCCCCTCGGCGAGCACAACGACTGCCGTCGATAGCGAGACGACGCAGTCATCTCAGGAGTCGACAGTACTAGCCAAGGAGGACAATGAACCAGTCAAGTTGTTGCTTCAGCAGCTTAGCGATGTGCACGATGCCATTCAGCGAGACAAGACTGTCAAATGGAACGACTTCCTTCGCAAGGTCCGAGCCGAGCGACGACGAGAGGGCGATGCTGCCTTTGCTGCGGCCGCAGCGGCGGCCGAGGCCCGCTTCGAGCTCCCTCCCGTCATCCTCCCCGAGTCGCGCGTTGCCGATGGCGAGATGATTGGCGTCTCCGGACTGGGCAACAAGGGCAAGGTTGGGCGGGCCAAGTGGAACGAGTTCAAGAATCTGATACTCAACGGCATCCCCGTCGCCTACCGCGCCAAGGTCTGGTCAGAGTGCTCCGGAGCGGCTGCGCAGCGCGTTCCGGGATACTACGACGATCTGGTGTCACAGAGCGGCAAGGACGACGACCCCACCGTCGTGGGCCAGATTCAGATGGACATCAACCGAACGCTGACGGACAACATCTTCTTCCGCAAGGGTCCCGGGGTGGAGAAGCTCAACGAGGTGCTGTTGGCGTACTCGCGGCGTAACAAGGATGTTGGTTACTGCCAGGGCATGAATCTAATCACCGCCAACCTGCTGCTCATCATGCCGTCGGCCGAGGATGCCTTCTGGATCCTTGCATCCATCGTCGAGAACATCCTGCCGCATGGGTACTACGACCACTCGCTGATGGCTTCGCGTGCGGACCAGCAGGTGCTTCGCCAATACGTGACGTCCATCCTCCCGAAGCTATCGGCGCACCTGGACTCGCTCTCCATTGAGCTCGAGGCGCTGACGTTTCAGTGGTTCCTGTCCGTCTTCACCGACTGCCTAAGCGCCGAGGCACTGTTCCGCGTGTGGGATGTGGTCCTCTGCACCAACGACGGCAGCACATTCCTGTTCCAGGTTGCCCTGGCCCTGTTGAAGCTCAACGAGGGCAACCTGCTGCAGTGCAACACCCCGGCTGGTGTCTACACATACATCAGCCACCAGATGACGGAGCACGCCATCAGCATCGACGGTCTGATGCAGGCGAGCGAGGGATTGCGACGGGTGGTTCGCCGCGAGGACGTGGAGCAGCTGCGAGAGAAGGCAATCCAAGCTGAAAAGGACATGATAGCGGCGCGAGATGCCGATTCGACAAGAGGAAAGGTGGTGGATGGGAGCACAGCTGCGGACCCTCAGCCGGAGGAGTAGCTGGTTTTCCCAAACATAAACAAGAAGGAAACCCGTGGAGTTGGACACTTTCATTTAGACAGAAGCAGGAGCAGGAGCAGGAGCAGGAGCAGGTTTAAGGAGTTTACATCAGAGGCCATGATACCCCCCCCCC